>CM056511.1:24205509-24417496 GCA_029783415.1 Anisodus acutangulus | reverse complement strand
GCTATAACTGACAATATTTTGCTAGCTCAAGAACTAGTTCAGGACATTTTTAAAAATAATGACCACGACAACATAGTCCTAAAATTAGACATTGCCAAAGCATATGATAGGGTCTCATGGCCGTATGTTTGTAGAGTTATGATAAAAATGGGCTTCTGTTAAACTTGGATTGCCTTAGAATATAGACATGTGTCTAATAATTGGTACACAACAAAATGACTACATAATGAAGACAAACCACGTCATACTTTCATAAGGTCATAAAGGAAAGGAGAAGAAAACCATGCCTCCATAAAATTCAAGACAATGAAGGTCATCACATAGAAGGCCATGAAAATATTGCTAACGATTCTATAAATCATTTTGAGGAACTGTTTAATTACTAGGAAAGCAAAGGAAACTTCAAATACCTGGGTATCCTATCAGAAGTGGTTACTAAAGAGATGAGAAGGATGTTGACAACCACACCATCCCGTAAAAAGAAGTGAGAAATGCTATGAAAGATATAGACCGTGACAGTGCACCAAGACCTGACTGTTTTTGTGCAAAGTTCTACTAAGTTTGCATTCACATAATAATTATTCAGCCCAATGGGACCATAAAAGAATTCTTTGATGGAGGATATCTATAGTAAAATCATTGCTAAAATCTTATCAAATAGAATTAGAAATGTTTTTCCTATCATAATCTCTCTTATTTTGAGTGGTTTCATACAAGGTAGAGATATAGTTGACAATATTTTGCTAGCTCAAGAACTAATTCAGGACATTTCTAAGAATAATGACCACGATAACATAGTCCTAAAACTAGACATGGCCAAAGCATATGATAGAGTCTCATGGCGCTATCTTTGTAGAGTTATGAGAAAAATGGGCTTCAGTTAAACTTGGATTGCCTTAGAATATAGACATGTGTCTAATAATTGGTACACAACAAAATGGCTACAGAATGAAGACAAAACACGTCATCCTTTCATAAGGTCATAAAGGAAAGGAGAAGAAAACCATGCCTCCATAAAATTCAAGACAACGAAGGTCATCACATAGAAGGCCATGAAAATATTGCTAATGCATCCATAAATCATTTTTAGGAACTGTTTAGTTACTAGGAAAGCAAAGGAAACTTCAAATACCTGGGTATCCTATCAGAAGTGGTTATTAAGGAGATGAGATGGATGTTGACAACCATACCATCACGTAAAAGAAGTGAGAAATGCTGTGAAAGATATAGACCTTGACAGTGCACCAGAACCTGATTATTTTGGTGCAAAGTTCTACTAAGTTTGCATTCACATAATAATTATTGATCCCAATGGGACCATAAAAGAATTCTTTGATGGAGGATATCTTTAGTAAAATCATTGCTGAAACCTTATCAAATAGAATTAGCAAAGTTTTGCCTAGTAGAATCTCTCCTAATCAGAGTGGTTTAATACAAGGTAGAGCTATAACTGACAATATTTTGCTAGCTCAAGAACTAGTTCAGGACATTTCTAAGAATAATGACCACGACAACATAGTCCTAAAATTAGACATGGCCAAAGCATATGATAGGGTCTCATGGCCATATGTTTGTAGAGTTATGATAAAAATGGGCTTTAGTTAAACTTGGATTGCCTTAGAATATTGACATGTGTCTAATAATTGGTACACAACAAAATGACTACAGAATGAAGACAAAACACGTCATACTTTCATAAGGTCATAAAGGAAAGGAGAAGAAAACCATGCCTCCATAAAATTCATGACAATGAAGGTCACCACATAGAAGGCCATGAAAATATTGCTAATGCTTCCATAAATCATTTTGAGGAACTGTTTAGTTACTAGGAAAGCAAAGGAAACTTCAAATGCTTGGGTATGCTACCAGAAGTGGTTACTAAGGAGATGAGAAGGATGTTGACAACCACACCATTACGTCAAGAAGTGAGAAATGCTGTAAAAGATATAGTCCCTGACAGTGCACCAGGACCTGACTAATTTTTTTCAAAGATCTGCTAAGTTTGCATTCACATAATAATTATTGAGCCCAATGGTACCATAAAAGAATTCATTGATGGAGGATATCTTTAGTAAAATCATTGCTAAAATGTTATCAAATAGAATTAGAAATGTTTTGCCAATTATAATCTCTCCTATTTAGAGTAGTTTCATACAAGGCAGAGCTATAACTGACAATATTTTGCTAGCTCAAGAACTAGTTCAGGACATTTCTAAGAATAATGACGACGATAACATAGTCCTAAAACTAGACATGGCCAAAGCATATGATAGGGTCTCATGGCCATATGTTTGTAGAGTTATGATAAAAATGGGCTTTAGTTAAACTTGGATTGCCTTAGAATATTGACATGTGTCTAATAATTGGTACACAACAAAATGACTACAGAATGAAGACAAAACACGTCATACTTTCATAAGGTCATAAAGGAAAGGAGAAGAAAACCATGCCTCCATAAAATTCAAGACAATGAAGGTCACCCCATAGAAGGCCATGAAAATATTGCTAATGCTTCCATAAATCATTTTGAGGAACTGTTTAGTTACTAGGAAAGCAAAGGAAACTTCAAATGCCTGGGTATCCTATCAGAAGTGGTTACTAAGGAGATGAGAAGGATGTTGACAACCACACCATCACGTAAAAGAAGTGAGAAATGCTGTGAAAGATATAGACCCTAACAGTGCACCAGGACCAGCCTATTTTTGTGCAAAGTTCTACTAAGTTTGCATTGACATAATAATTACTGAGCCCCATGGGACCATAAAAGAATTCTTTGATGGAGGATATCTTTAGTAAAATCATTGCTAAAATCTTATCAAATAGAATTAGAAATGTTTTGCCTATCATAATCTCTCCTATTTAGAGTAGTTTCATACAAGGCAGAGCTATAACTGACAATATTTTGCTAGCTCAAGAACTAGTTCAGGACATTTCTAAAAATAATGTCCACGACAACATAGTCCTAAAATTAGACATGGCCAAAGCATATGATAGGGTCTCATGGCCATATGTTTGTAGAGTTATGATAAAAATGGGCTTCAGTTAAACTTGGATTGCCTTAGAATATAGACATGTGTCTAATAATTGGTACACAACAAAATGACTACATAATGAAGACAAACCACGTCATACTTTCATAAGGTCATAAAGGAAAGGAGAAGAAAACCATGCCTCCATAAAATTCAAGACAACGAAGCTCATCACATAGAAGGCCATGAAGATATTGCTAATGCTTCCATAAATCATTTTGAGGAACTGTTTAGTTACTAGGAAAGCAAAGGAAACTTCAAATGCATGGGTATGCTATCAGAAGTGGTTACTAAGGAGATGAGAAGGATGTTGACAACCACACCATTACGTCAAGAAGTGAGAAATGCGGGAAAAGATATAGACCCTGACAGTGCACCAGGACCTGACTGTTTTTGTGCAAAGTTCTACTAAGTTTGCATTCACATAATAATTATTGAGCCCAATGGGACCATAAAAGAATTCTTTGATGGAGGATATCTTTAGTAAAATCATTGCTAAAATCTTATCAAATAGAATTAGAAATGTTTTGCCTATCGTAATCTATCCTATTTAGAGTAGTTTCATACAAGGCATAGCTATAACTGACAATATTTTGCTAGCTCAAGAACTAGTTCAGGACATTTCTAAGAATAATGACCACGACAACATAGTCCTAAAATTAGACATGGCCAAAGCATATGATAGGGTCTCATGGCCGTATGTTTGTAGAGTTATGAGAAAAATGGGCTTCAGTTAAACTTGGATTGCCTTAGTATATAGACATGTGTCTAATAATTGGTACACAACAAAATGACAACAGAATGAAGATAAAACACGTCATACTTTCATAAGGTCATAAAGGAAAGGAGAAGAAAACCATGCCTCCATAAAATTCAAGACAACGAAGGTCATCACATAGAAGGCCATGAAAATATTGCTAATGCTTCCATAAATCATTTTGAGGAACTGTTTAGTTACTAGTGAAGCAAAGAAAACTTCAAATGCCTGGGTATCCTACCAGAAGTGGTTACTAAGGAGATGAGAAGGATGTTGACAACCACACCATCACGTAAAAGAAGTGAGAAATGTTGTGAAAGATATAGACCCTGACAGTGCACCAGGACCTGACTGTTTTTGTGCAAAGTTCTACTAAGTTTGCATTCACATAATAATTACTGATCCCTATGGGACCATAAAAGAATTCTTTGATGGAGGATATCTTTAGTAAAATCATTGCTAAAATCTTATCAAATAGAATTTGAAATATTTTTCCCATCATAATATCTCCTATTTAGAGTGGTTTCATACAAGGTAGAGGTATAACTGACAATATTTTGCTAGCTTAAGAACTAGTTCAGGACATTTCTAAGAATAATGACAACGACAACATATTCCTAAAACTAGACATGGCCAAAGCATATGATAGGGTCTCATGGCCGTATGTTTGTAGAGTTATGATTAAAATGGGCTTCTGTTAAACTTGGATTGCCTTAGAATATAGACATGTGTCTAATAATTGGTACACAACAAAATGACTACAGAATGAAGACAAAACACGTCATACTTTCATAAGGTCATAAAGGAAAGGAGAAGAAAACCATGCCTCCATAAAATTCAAGACAATGAAGGTCATCACATAGAAGGCCATGAAAATATTGCTAACGCTTCTATAAATCATTTTGAGGAACTGCTTAGTTACTAGGAAAGCAAAGAAAACTTCAAATGCATGGGTATGCTATCAGAAGTGGTTATTAAGGAGATGAGAAGGATGTTGACAACCACACCATCACGTAAAAGAAGTGAGAAATGCAATGAAAGATATAGGCCCTGACAGAGGCACCAAGACTGACTGTTTTTGTGCAAAGTTCTACTAAGTTTGCGTTCACATAATAATTATTGAGCCCAATGGGACCATAAAATAACTCTTTGATGGAGGATATTTTTAGTAAAATCATTGCTAAAATCTTATCAAATAGAATTAGAAATGTTTTGCCTATCATAATCTCTCATAATTAGAGTGGTTTCGTACAAGGTAGAGCTATAACTGACAATATTTTGCTAGCTCAAGAGCCAGTTCAGTACATTTCTAAGAATAATGACCACGACAACATAGTCCTAAAACTAGACATGGCCAAAGCATATGATAGGGTCTCATGGTTGTATGTTTGTAGGGTTATGATAAAAATGGGCTTCAGTGAAACTTGGATTGCCTTAGAATATAGACATGTGTCTAATAATTGGTACCCAACAAAATGACTACTGAATGAAGACAAAACACGTCATACTTTCATAAGGTCAAAAAGGAAAGGAGAAGAAAACCATGCCTCCATAAAATTCAAGACAACGAAGGTCATCACATAGAAGGCCATGCAAATATTGCTAATGCTTCCATAAATCATTTTGAGGAACTGTTTAGTTACTAGGAAAGCAAAGGAAACTTCAAATGCATGGGTATCCTACCAGAAGTGGTTACTATAGAAATGAGAAGGATGTTGACAACCACACCATTACGTCAAGAAGTGAAAAATACTGTAAAAGATATAGACCCTGACAGTGCACCAGGACCTAACTGTTTTTGTGCAAAGTTCTACTAAGTTTGCGTTCACATAATAATTATTGAGCCCAATGGGACCATAAAATAACTCTTTGATGGAGGATATTTTTAGTAAAATCATTGCTAAAATCTTATCAAATAGAATTAGAAATGTTTTGCCTATCATAATCTCTCATAATTAGAGTGGTTTCGTACAAGGTAGAGCTATAACTGACAATATTTTGCTAGCTCAAGAACTAGTTCAGGATATTTCTAAGAATAATGACCACGACAACATAGTCCTAAAATTAGACATGGCCAAAGCATATGATAGGGTCTCATGGCCGTATGTTTGTAGAGTTATGATAAAAATGGGCTTCAGTTAAACTTGGATTGCCTTGGAATATTGACATGTGTCTAATAATTGGTACACAACAAAATGACTACAGAATGAAGACAAAACACGTCATACTTTCATAAGGTAATAAAGGAAAGGAGAAGAAAACCATGCCTCCATAAAATTCATGACAATGAAGATCACCACATAGAAGGCCATGAAAATATTGCTAATGCTTCCATAAAACATTTTGAGGAACTGTTTAGTTACTAGGAAAGCAAAGGAAACTTCAAATGCATGGGTATGCTATCAGAAGTGGTTACTAAGGAGATGAGAAGGATGTTGACAACCACACCATTACGTCAAGAAGTGAGAAATGCGAGAAAAGATATAGACCCTGACAGTGCACCAGGACCTGCCTAATTTTGTTCAAATATCTACTAAGTTTGCATTCACATAATAATTATTGAGCCCAATGGGACCATAAAAGAATTCGTTGATGGAGGATATCTTTAGTAAAATCATTGCTAAAATCTTATCAAATAGAATTAGAAATGTTTTGCCTATCATAATCTCTCATAATTAGAGTGGTTTCATACAAGGTAGAGCTATAACTGACAATATTTTGCTAGCTCAAGAACTAGTTCAGAACATTTCTAAGAATAATGACCACGGCAACATAGTCCAAAAATTAGACATGGCTAAAGCATATGATAGGGTCTCATGGCCATATGTTTGTAGAGTTATGATAAAAATGGGCTTTAGTTAAACTTGGATTGCCTTAGAATATTGACATGTGTCTAATAATTGGTACACAACAAAATGACTACAGAATGAAGACAAAACACGTCATACTTTCATAAGGTCATAAAGGAAAGGAGAAGAAAACCATGCCTCCATAATATTCAAGACAATGAAGGTGACCACATAGAAGGCCATGAAAATATTGCTAATGCTTCCATAAATCATTTTGAGGAACTGTTTAGTTACTAGGAAAGCAAAGGAAACTTCAAATGCCTGGGTATCCTATCAGAAGTGGTTACTAAGGAGATGAGAAGGATGTTGACAACCACACCATTACGTCAAGAAGTGAGAAATGCTGTAAAAGATATAGACCCTGACAGTGCACCAGGACCTGACTATTTTTGTTCAAAGTTCTACTAAGTTTGCATTCACATAATAATTATTGAGCCCAATGGGACCATAAAAGAATTCTTTGATGGAGGATATCTTTAGTAAAATCATTGCTAAAATCTTATCAAATAGAATTAGAAATGTTTTGCCTATCATAATCTCTCTTATTTAGAGTGGTTTCATACAAGGTAGAGCTATAACTGACAATATTTTGCTAGCTCAAGAACTAGTTCAGGACATTTCTAAGAATAATGACCACGACAACATAGTCCTAAAATTAGACATGGCCAAAGCATATGATAGGGTCTCATGGCCATATGTTTGTAGAGTTATGATAAAAATGGGCTTTAGTTAAACTTGGATTTCCTTAGAATAAAGACATGTGTCTAATAATTGGTACACAACAAAATGACTACATAATGAAGACAAAACACGTCATACTTTCATAAGGTCATAAAGGAAAGGAGAAGAAAACCATGCCTCCATAAAATTCATGACAATGAAGGTCACCACATAGAAGGCCATGAAAATATTGCTAATGCTTCCATAAATCATTTTGAGGAACTGTTTAGTTACTAGGAAAGCAAAGGAAACTTCAAATGCATGGGTATGCTATCAGAAGTGGTTACTAAGGAGATGAGAAGGATGTTGACAACCACACCATTACGTCAAGAAGTGAGAAATGCGGGAAAAGATATAGACCCTGACAGTGCACCAGGACCTGACTATTTTTGTTCAAAGTTCTACTAAGTTTGCATTCACATAATAATTATTGAGCCCAATGGGACCATAAAAGAATTCTTTGATGGAGGATATCTTTAGTAAAATCATTGCTAAAATCTTATCAAATAGAATTAGAAATGTTTTGCCTATCATAATCTCTCATATTTAGAGTAGTTTCATACAAGGCAGAGCTATAACTGACAATATTTTGCTAGCTCAAGAACTAGTTCAGGACATTTCTAAGAATAATGACCACGACAACATAGTCCTAAAATTAGACATGGCCAAAGCATATGATAGGGTCTCATGGCCATATGTTTGTAGAGTTATGATAAAAATGGGCTTCAGTTAAACTTGGATTGCCTTAGAATATTGACATGTGTCTAATAATTGGTACACAACCAAATGACTACAGAATGAAGACAAAACACGTCATACTTTCATAAGGTCATAAAGGAAAGGAGAAGAAAACCATGCCTCCATAAAATTCAAGACAACGAAGCTCATCACATAGAAGGCCATGAAGATATTGCTAATGCTTCCATAAATCATTTTGAGGAACTGTTTAGTTACTAGGAAAGCAAAGGAAACTTCAAATGCCTGGGTATCCTACCAGAAGTGGTTACTAAGGAGATGAGAAGGATGTTGACAACCACACCATCACGTAAAAGAAGTGAGAAATGCTATGAAAGATATAGACCGTGACAGTGCACCATGACCTGACTGTTTATGTGCAAAGTTCTACTAAGTTTGCATTGACATAATAAATACTGAGCCCCATGTGACCATAAAAGAATTCTTTGATGGAGGATATCTTTAGTAAAATCATTGCTAAAATCTTATGAAATAGAATTAGCAAAGTTTTGCCCAGTAGAATCTCTGATAATCAGAGTGGTTTCATACAAGGTAGAGCTATAACTGACATTATTTTGCTAGCTCAAGAACTAGATCTGGACATTTCTAAGAATAATGACCACGACAACATAGTACTAAAACTAGACATGGCCAAAGCATATGATAGGGTCTCATGGCCGTATGTTTGTAGAGTTATGATAAAAATGCGCTTCTGTTAAACTTGGGTTGCCTTAGAATATAGACATGTGTCTAATAATTGGTACACAACAAAATGACTACAGAATGAAGACAAAACACGTCATACTTTCATAAGGTCATAAAGGAAAGGAGAAGAAAACCATGCCTCCATAAAATTCAAGACAACGAAGCTCATCACATAGAAGGCCATGAAGATATTGCTAATGCTTCCATAAATCATTTTGAGGAACTGTTTAGTTACTAGGAAAGCAAAGGAAACTTCAAATGCCTGGGTATCCTACCAGAAGTGGTTACTAAGGAGATGAGAAGGATGTTGACAACCACACCATCACGTAAAAGAAGTGAGAAATGCTGTGAAAGATATAGACCCTGACAGTGCACCAGGACCTGACTGTTTTTGTGCAAAGTTCTACTAAGTTTGCATTCACATAATAAATACTGAGCCCAATGGGACCATAAAAGAATTCGTTGATGGAGGATATCTTTAGTAAAATCATTGCTAAAATCTTATCAAGTAGAATTAGAAATGTTTTGCCTATTATTATCTATCCTATTTAGAGTAGTTTCATACAAGGCAGAGCTATAACTGACAATATTTTGCTAGCTCAAGAACTAGTTCAGGACATTTCTAAGAATAATGACCACTACAACATAGTCCTAAAATTAGACATGGCCAAAGCATATGATAGGGTCTCATGGCCATATGTTTGTAGAGTTATGATAAAAATGGGCTTTAGTTAAACTTGGATTGCCTTAGAATATTGACATGTGTCTAATAATTGGTACACAACAAAATGACTACATAATGAAGACAAAACACGTCATACTTTCATAAGGTCATAAAGGAAAGGAGAAGAAAACCATGCCTCCATAAAATTCAAGACAATGAAGGTCACCACATAGAAGGCCATGAAAATATTGCTAATGCTTCCATAAATCATTTTGAGGAACTGTTTAGTTACTAGGAAAGCAAAGGAAACTTCAAATGCATGGGTATGCTATCAGAAGTGGTTACTAAGGAGATGAGAAGGATGTTGACAACCACACCATTACGTCAAGAAGTGAGAAATGCTGTAAAAGATATAGACCCTGACAGTGCACCAGGACCTGACTGTTTTTGTTCAAAGTTCTACTAAGTTTGCATTCACATAATAATTATTGAGCCCAATGGGACCATAAAAGAATTCTTTGATGGAGGATATCTTTAGTAAAATCATTGCTAAAATCTTATCAAATAGAATTAGAAATGTTTTGCCTATCATAATCTCTCCTATTTAGAGTAGTTTCATACAAGGCAGAGCTATAACTGACAATATTTTGCTAGCTCAAGAACTAGTTCAGGACATTTCTAAGAATAATGACCACGACAACATAGTCCTAAAATTAGACATGGCCAAAGCATATGATAGGGTCTCATGGCCATATGTTTGTAGAGTTATGATAAAAATGGGCTTCAGTTAAACTTGGATTGCCTTAGAATATAGACATGTGTCTAATAATTGGTACACAACAAAATGACTACATAATGAAGACAAAACACGTCATACTTTCATAAGGTCATAAAGGAAAGGAGAAGAAAACCATGCCTCCATAAAATTCAAGACAATGAAGGTCATCACATAGAAGGCCATGAAAATATTGCTAACGATTCTATAAATCATTTTGAGGAACTGTTTAATTACTAGGAAAGCAAAGGAAACTTCAAATGCATGGGTATGCTATCAGAAGTGGTTACTAAGGAGATGAGAAGGATGTTGACAACCAGACCATTCCGTAAAAGAAGTGAGAAATTCTATGAAAGATATAGACCGTCACAGTGCACCAAGACCTGACTGTTTTTGTGCAAAGTTCTACTAAGTTTGCATTCACATAATAATTATTGAGCCCAATGGGACCATAAAAGAATTCTTTGATGGAGGATATCTTTAGTAAAATCATTGCTAAAATCTTATCGAATAGAATTAGAAATGTTTTGCCTATCATAATCTCTCATAATCAGAGTGGTTTCATACAAGGCAGAGCTATAACTGACAATATTTTGCTAGCTCAAGAACTAGTTCAGGACATTTCTAAGAATAATGACCACGACAACATAGTACTAAAACTAGACATGGCCAAAGCATATGATAGGGTCTCATGGCCGTATGTTTGTAGAGTTATGATTAAAATGGGCTTCTGTTAAACTTGGATTAACTTAGAATATAGACATGTGTCTAATAATTGGTACACAACAAAATGACTACAGAATGAAGACAAAACACGTCATACTTTCATAAGGTCATAAAGGAAAGGAGAAGAAAACCATGCCTCCATAAAATTCAAGACAATGAAGGTCATCACATAGAAGGCCTTGAAAATATTGCTAATGCTTCCATAAATCATTTTGAGGAACTGTTTAGTCACTAGGAAAGCAAAGGAAACTTCAAATGCCTGGGTATCCTACCAGAAGTGGTTACTAAGGAGATGAGAAGGATGTTGACAACCACACCATCACGTAAAAGAAGTGAGAAATGCTATGAAAGATATAGGCCCTGACAGTGAACCAGTACATGATTATTTTGGTGCAAAGCTCTACTAAGTTTGCATTGACATAATAATTACTGAGCCCCATGAGACCATAAAAGAATTCTTTGATGTAGGATATCTTTAGTAAAATCATTGCTAAAATCTTATGAAATAGAATTAGAAATATTTTGCCTATCATAATCTCTCCTATTTAGGGTGGTTTCATACAAGGCAGAGCTATAACTGACAATATTTTGCTAGCTCAAGAACTAGTTCAGGACATTTCTAAGAATAATGACCACGACAACATAGTACTAAAACTAGACATGGCCAAAGCATATGATAGGGTCTCATGGCCGTATGTTTGTAGAGTTATGATAAAAATGCGCTTCTGTTAAACTTGGGTTGCCTTAGAATATAGACATGTGTCTAATAATTGGTACACAACAAAATGACTACAGAATGAAGACAAAACACGTCATACTTTCATAAGGTCATAAAGGAAAGGAGAAGAAAACCATGCCTCCATAAAATTCATGACAATGAAGGTCACCACATAGAAGGCCATGAAAATATTGCTAATGCTTCCATAAATCATTTTGAGGAACTGTTTAGTTACTAGGAAAGCAAAGGAAACTTCAAATGCATGGGTATGCTATCAGAAGTGGTTACTAAGGAGATGAGAAGGATGTTGACAACCACACCATCACGTAAAAGAAGTGAGAAATGCTGTGAAAGATATAGACCCTGACAGTGCACCAGGACCTGACTATTTTTGTGCAAAGTTCTACTAAGTTTGCGTTCACATAATAATTATTGAGCCCAATGGGACCATAAAAGAATTCTTTGATGGAGGATATCTTTAGTAAAATCATTGCTAAAATCTTATCAAATAGAATTAGAAATGTTTTGCCTATCATAATCTCTCCTATTTAGAGTAGTTTCATACAAGGCAGAGCTATAACTGACAATATTTTGCTAGCTCAAGAACTAGTTCAGGACATTTCTAAGAATAATGACCACGACAACATAGTCCTAAAATTAGACATGGCCAAAGCATATGATAGGGTCTCATGGCCATATGTTTGTAGAGTTATGATAAAAATGGGCTTCAGTTAAACTTGGATTGCCTTAGAATATTGACATGTGTCTAATAATTGGTACACAACAAAATGACTACATAATGAAGACAAAACACGTCATACTTTCATAAGGTCATAAAGGAAAGGAGAAGAAAACCATGCCTCCTTAAAATTCAAGACAATGAAGGTCACCACATTGAAGGCCATGAAAATATTGCTAATATTTCCATAAATCATTTTGAGGAACTGTTTAGTTACTAGGAAAGCAAAGGAAACATCAAATGCGTAGGTATCCTAGTAGAAAAGGTTACTAAGGAGATGAGAAGTATGTTGAGAACAACACCATCACGTCAAGAAGTGAGAAATGCGGTAAAAGATATAGACCCTAACATTGCACCAGGACCTGACTGTTTTTGTGCAAAGTTCTACTAAGTTTGCATTGACATAATAATTACTGAGCCCCATGAGACCATAAAAGAATTCTTTGATAGAGGATATCATTAGTAAAATCATTGCTAAAACCTTATCAAATAGAATTAGAAATGTTTTGCCTATTATAATCTATCCTATTTAGAGTAGTTTCATACAAGGCAGAGCTATAACTGACAATATTTTGCTAGCTCAAGAACTAGTTCAGGACATTTCTAAGAATAATGACCACGACAACATAGTCCTAAAATTAGACATGGCCAAAGCATATGATAGGGTCTCATGGCCATATGTTTGTAGAGTTATGATAAAAATGGGCTTCTGTTAAACTTGGATTGCCTTAGAATATTGACATGTGTCTAATAATTGGTACACAACCAAATGACTACAGAATGAAGACAAAACACGTCATACTTTCATAAGGTCATAAAGGAAAGGAGAAGAAAACCATGCCTCCATAAAATTCAAGACAACGAAGGTCATCACATAGAAGGCCATGAAGATATTGCTAATGCTTCCATAAATCATTTTGAGGAACTGTTTAGTTACTAGGAAAGAAAAGGAAACTTCAAATGCCTGGGTATCCTACCAGAAGTGGTTACTAAGGAGATGAGAAGGATGTTGACAACCACACCATCACGTAAAAGAAGTGAGAAATGATATGAAAGATATAGACCGTGACAGTGCACCAAGACCAGACTGTTTTTGTGCAAAGTTCTACTAAGTTTGCATATACATAATAATTACTGAGCCCAATGGGACCATAAAAGATTCTTTGATGGAGGATATCTTTAGTAAAATCATTGCTAAAATCTTATCAAATAGAATTTGAAATATTTTTCCTATCATAATATCTCCTATTTAGAGTGGTTTCATACAAGGTAGAGGTATAACTGACAATATTTTGCTAGATTAAGAACTAGTTCAGGACATTTCTAAGAATAATGACAACGACAACATATTCCTAAAACTAGACATGGCCAAAGCATATGATAGGGTCTCATGGCCGTATGTTTGTAGAGTTATGATAAAAATGCGCTTCTGTTAAACTTGGGTTGCCTTAGAATATAGACATGTGTCTAATAATTGGTACACAACAAAATGACTACAGAATGAAGACAAAACACGTCATACTTTCATAAGGTCATAAAGGAAAGGAGAAGAAAACCATGCCTCCATAAAATTCATGACAATGAAGGTCACCACATAGAAGGCCATGAAAATATTGCTAATGCTTCCATAAATCATTTTGAGGAACTGTTTAGTTACTAGGAAAGCAAAGGAAACTTCAAATGCATGGGTATGCTATCAGAAGTGGTTACTAAGGAGATGAGAAGGATGTTGACAACCACACCATTACGTCAAGAAGTGAGAAATGCTGTAAAAGATATAGACCCTGACAGTGCACCAGGACCTGACTGTTTTTGTTCAAAGTTCTACTAAGTTTGCATTCACATAATAATTATTGAGCCCAATGGGACCATAAAAGAATTCTTTGATGGAGGATATCTTTAGTAAAATCATTGCTAAAATCTTATCAAATAGAATTAGAAATGTTTTGCCTATCATAATCTCTCCTATTTAGAGTAGTTTCATACAAGGCAGAGCTATAACTGACAATATTTTGCTAGCTCAAGAACTAGTTCAGGACATTTCTAAGAATAATGACCACGACAACATAGTCCTAAAATTAGACATGGCCAAAGCATATGATAGGGTCTCATGGCCGTATGTTTGTAGAGTTATGATAAAAATGGGCTTCAGTTAAACTTGGATTTCCTTAGAATATAGACATGTGTCTAATAATTGGTACACAATAAAATCACTACAGAATGAAGACAAAACACGTCATACTTTCATAAGGTCATAAAGGAAAGGAGAAGAAAACCATGCCTCCATAAAATTCAAGACAACGAAGGTCATCACATAGAAGGCCATGAAGATATTGCTAATGCTTCCATAAATCATTTTGAGGAACTGTTTAGTTACTAGGAAAGAAAAGGAAACTTCAAATGCCTGGGTATCCTACCAGAAGTGGTTACTAAGGAGATGAGAAGGATGTTGACAACCACACCATCACGTAAAAGAAGTGAGAAATGCTATGAAAGATATAGACCGTGACAGTGCACCAAGACCTGACTGTTTTTGTGCAAAGTTCTACTAAGTTTGCATTGACATAATAATTACTGAGCCCAATGGGACCATAAAAGATTCTTTGATGGAGGATATCTTTAGTAAAATCATTGCTAAAATCTTATCAAATAGAATTAGCAAAGTTTTGCCCAGTAGAATCTCTCAGAATCAGAGTGGTTTCATACAAGGTAGAGCTATAACTGACAATATTTTGCTAGCTCAAGAACTAGTTCAGGACATTTCTAAGAATAATGACCACGACAACATAGTACTAAAACTAGACATGGCCAAAGCATATGATAGGGTCTCATGGCCGTATGTTTGTAGAGTTATGATAAAAATGGGCTTCTGTTAAACTTGGATTGCCTTAGAATATTGACATGTGTCTAATAATTGGTACACAACCAAATGACTACAGAATGAAGACAAAACACGTCATACTTTCATAAGGTCATAAAGGAAAGGAGAAGAAAACCATGCCTCCATAAAATTCAAGACAACGAAGCTCATCACATAGAAGGCCATGAAGATATTGCTAATGCTTCCATAAATCATTTTGAGGAACTGTTTAGTTACTAGGAAAGCAAAGGAAACTTCAAATGCATGGGTATGCTATCAGAAGTGGTTACTAAGGAGATGAGAAGGATGTTGACAACCACATCATCCCGTAAAAGAAGTGAGAAATGCTATGAAAGATATAGACCGTGACAGTGCACCAAGACCTGACTGTTTTTGTGCAAAGTTCTACTAAGTTTGCATTCACATAATAATTATTGAGCCCAATGGGACCATAAAAGAATTCTTTGATGGAGGATATCTTTAGTAAAATCATTGCTAAAATCTTATCAAATAGAATTAGAAATGTTTTGCCTATCATAATCTCTCATAATCAGAGTGGTTTCATACAAGGTAGAGCTATAACTGACAATATTTTGCGAGCTCAAGAACTAGTTCAGGACATTTCTAAGAATAATGACGACGATAACATAGTCCTAAAACTAGACATGGCCAAAGTATATGATAGGGTCTCATGGCCATATGTTTGTAGAGTTATGATAAAAATGGGCTTCAGTTAAACTTGGATTGCCTTAGAATATTGACATGTGTCTAATAATTGGTACACAACAAAATGACTACATAATGAAGACAAAACACGTCATACTTTCATAAGGTCATAAAGGAAAGGAGAAGAAAACCATGCCTCCATAAAATTCATGACAATGAAGGTCACCACATAGAAGGCCATGAAAATATTGCTAATGCTTCCATAAATCATTTTGAGGAACTGTTTAGTTACTAGGAAAGCAAAGGAAACTTCAAATGCATGGGTATGCTATCAGAAGTGGTTACTAAGGAGATGAGAAGGATGTTGACAACCACACCATTACGTCAAGAAGTGAGAAATGCGGGAAAAGATATAGACCCTGACAGTGCACCAGGACCTGACTGTTTTTGTTCAAAGTTCTACTAAGTTTGCATTCACATAATAATTATTGAGCCCAATGGGACCATAAAAGAATTCTTTGATGGAGGATATCTTTAGTAAAATCATTGCTAAAATCTTATCAAATAGAATTAGAAATGTTTTGCCTATCATAATTTGTCCTATTTAGAGTAGTTTCATACAAGGCAGAGCTATAACTGACAATATTTTGCTAGCTCAAGAACTAGTTCAGGACATTTCTAAGAATAATGACCACGACAACATAGTCCTAAAATTAGACATGGCCAAAGCATATGATAGGGTCTCATGGACATATGTTTGTAGAGTTATGATAAAAATGGGCTTCAGTTAAACTTGGATTGCCTTAGAATATTGACATGTGTCTAATAATTGGTACACAACAAAATGACTACAGAATGAAGACAAAACACGTCATACTTTCATAAGGTCATAAAGGAAAGGAGAAGAAAATCATGCCTCCATAAAATTCAAGACAACGAAGGTCATCACATAGAAGGCCTTGAAAATATTGCTAATGCTTCCATAAATCATTTTGAGGAACTGTTTAGTCACTAGGAAAGCAAAGGAAACTTTAAATTCCTGGGTATCCTACCAGAAGTGGTTACTAAGGAGATGAGAAGGATGTTGACAACCACACCATCACGTAAAAGAACTGAGAAATGCTGTGAAAGATATAGACCCTGACAGTGCACCAGGACATGATTATTTTGGTGCAAAGCTCTACTAAGTTTGCATTGACATAATAATTACTGAGCCCTATGGGACCATAAAAGAATTCTTTGATGGAGGATATCTTTAGTAAAATCATTACTAAAATCTTATGAAATAGAATTAGCAAAGTTTTGCCTAGTAGAATCTCTCCTATTCAGAGTGGTTTCATACAAGGTAGAGCTATAACTTACAATATTTTGCTAGCTCAAGAACTAGTTCAGGACATTTCTAAGAATAATGACGACGACAACATAGTCCTAAAACTAGACATGGCCAAAGCATATGATAGGGTCTCATGGCCGTATGTTTGTAGAGTTATGAGAAAAATGGGCTTCAGTTAAACTTGGATTGCCATAGAATATAGACATGTGTCTAATAATTGGTACACAACAAAATGGCAACAGAATGAAGACAAAACACGTCATACTTTCATAAGGTCATAAAGGAAAGGAGAAGAAAACCATGCCTCCATAAAATTCATGACAATGAAGATCACCACATAGAAGGACATGAAAATATTGCTAATGCTTCCATAAATCATTTTGAGGAACTGTTTAGTTACTAGGAAAGCAAAGGAAACTTCAAATGCATGGGTATGCTATCAGAAGTGGTTACTAAGGAGATGAGAAGGATGTTGACAACCACACCATTACGTCAAGAAGTGAGAAATGCTGTAAAAGATATAGACCCTGACAGTGCACCAGGACCTGACTGTTTTTGTTCAAAGTTCTACTAAGTTTGCATTCACATAATAATTATTGAGCCCAATGGGACCATAAAAGAATTCTTTGATGGAGGATATCTTTAGTAAAATCATTGCTAAAATCTTATCAAATAGAATTAGAAATGTTTTGCCTATCATAATCTCTCCTATTTAGAGTAGTTTCATACAAGGCAGAGCTATAACTGACAATATTTTGCTAGCTCAAGAACTAGTTCAGGACATTTCTAAGAATAATGACCACGACAACATAGTCCTAAAATTAGACATGGCCAAAGCATATGATAGGGTCTCATGGCCATATGTTTGTAGAATTATGATAAAAATGGGCTTCAGTTAAACTTGGATTGCCTTAGAATATTGACATGTGTCTAATAATTGGTACACAACCAAATGACTACAGAATGAAAACAAAACACGTTATACTTTCATAAGGTCATAAAGGAAAGGTGAAGAAAACCATGCCTCCATAAAATTCAAGACAACGAAGCTCATCACATAGAAGGCCATGAAGATATTGCTAATGCTTCCATAAATCATTTTGAGGAACTGTTTAGTTACTAGGAAAGCAAAGGAAACTTCAAATGCCTGGGTATCCTACCAGAAGTGGTTACTAAGGAGATGAGAAGGATGTTGACAACTACACCATCACGTAAAAGAAGTGAGAAATGCTATGAAAGATATAGACCGTGACAGTGCACCAAGACCTGACTGTTTTTGTGCAAAGTTCTACTAATTTGCATTGACATAATAATTACTGAGCCCCATGGGACCATAAAAGAATTCTTTGATGGAGGATATCTTTAGTAAAATCATTGCTAAAATCTTATGAAATAAAATTAGCAAAGTTTTGCCAAGTAGAATCTCTCATAATCAGAGTGGTTTCATACAAGGTAGAGCTATAACTGACATTATTTTGCTAGCTCAAGAACTAGTTCAGGACATTTCTAAGAATAATGACCACGACAACATAGTACTAAAACTAGACATGGCCAAAGCATATGATAGGGTCTCATGGCCGTATGTTTGTAGAGTTATGATAAAAATGCGCTTCTGTTAAACTTGGGTTGCCTTAGAATATAGACATGTGTCTAATAATTGGTACACAACAAAATGACTACAGAATGAAGACAAAACACGTCATACTTTCATAAGGTCATAAAGGAAAGGAGAAGAAAATCATGCCTCCATAAAATTCAAGACAACGAAGGTCATCACATAGAAGGCCTTGAAAATATTGCTAATGCTTCCATAAATCATTTTGAGGAACTGTTTAGTCACTAGGAAAGCAAAGGAAACTTCAAATTCTTGGGTATCCTACCAGAAGTGGTTACTAAGGAGATGAGAAGGATGTTGACAACCACACCATCACGTAAAAGAAGTGAGAAATGCTGTGAAAGATATAGACCCTGACAGTGCACCAGGACCTGACTATTTTTGTGCAAAGTTCTACTAAGTTTGCGTTCACATAATAATTATTGAGCCCAATGGGACCATAATAGAATTCTTTGATGGAGGATATCTCTAGTAAAATCATTGCTAAAATCTTATCAAATAGAATTAGAAATGTTTTGCCTATCATAATCTATCCTATTTAGAGTAGTTTCATACAAGGCAGAGCTATAACTGACAATATTTTGCTAGCTCAAGAACTAGTTCAGGACATTTCTAAGAATAATGACCACGACAACATAGTCCTAAAATTAGACATGGCCAAAGCATATGATAGGGTCTCATGGCCATATGTTTGTAGAGTTATGATAAAAATGGGCTTCAGTTAAACTTGGATTGCCTTAGAATATTGACATGTGTCTAATAATTGGTACACAACAAAATGACTACATAATGAAGACAAAACACGTCATACTTTCATAAGGTCATAAAGGAAAGACGAAGAATACCATGCCTCCATAAAATTCAAGGAAATGAAGGTCATCACATAGAAGGCCATGAAAATATTGCTAACGCTTCTATAAATCATTTTGAGGAACTGTTTAGTTACTAGGAAAGCAAAGGAAACTTCAAATGCATGGGTATGCTATCAGAAGTGGTTACTAAGGAGATGAGAAGGATGTTGACAACCACACCATCCCGTAAAAGAAGTGAGAAATGCTATGAAAGATATAGACCGTGACAGTGCACCAAGACCTGACTGTTTTTGTGCAAAGTTCTACTAAGTTTGCATTCACATAATAATTATTGAGCCCAATGGGACCATAAAAGAATTCTTTGATGGAGGATATCTTTAGTAAAATCATTGCTAAAATCTTATCAAATAGAATTAGAAATGTTTTGCCTATCATAATCTCTCATAATCAGAGTGGTTTCATACAAGGCAGAGCTATAACTGACAATATTTTGCTAGCTCAAGAACTAGTTCAGGACATTTCTAAAAATAATGACCACGACAACATAGTCCTAAAATTAGACATGGCCAAAGCATATGATAGGGTCTCATGGCCATATGTTTGTAGAGTTATGATAAAAATGGGCTTCAGTTAAACTTGGATTGCCTTAGAATATAGACATGTGTCTAATAATTGGTACACAACAAAATGACTACATAATGAAGACAAACCACGTCATACTTTCATAAGGTCATAAAGGAAAGGAGAAGAAAACCATGCCTCCATAAAATTCAAGACAATGAAGGTCATCACATAGAAGGCCATGAAAATATTGCTAACGATTCTATAAATCATTTTGAGGAACTGTTTAATTACTAGGAAAGCAAAGGAAACTTCAAATGCATGGGTATGCTATCAGAAGTGGTTACTAAGGAGATGAGAAGGATGTTGACAACCAGACCATCCCGTAAAAGAAGTGAGAAATGCTATGAAAGATATAGACCGTGACAGTGCACCAAGACCTGACTGTTTTTGTGCAAAGTTCTACTAAGTTTGCATTCACATAATAATTATTGAGCCCAATGGGACCATAAAAGAATTCTTTGATGGAGGATATCTTTAGTAAAATCATTGCTAAAATCTTATCAAATAGAATTAGAAATGTTTTGCCTATCATAATCTCTCATAATCAGAGTGGTTTCATACAAGGCAGAGCTATAACTGACAATATTTTGCTAGCTCAAGAACTAGTTCAGGACATTTCTAAGAATAATGACCACGACAACATAGTCCTAAAATTAGACATGGCCAAAGCATATGATAGGGTCTCATGGCCATATGTTTGTAGAGTTATGATAAAAATGGGCTTCAGTTAAACTTGGATTGCCTTAGAATATTGACATGTGTCTAATAATTGGTACACAACAAAATGACTACATAATGAAGACAAAACACGTCATACTTTCATAAGGTCATAAAGGAAAGACGAAGAAAACCATGCCTCCATAAAATTCATGACAATGAAGATCACCACATAGAAGGACATGAAAATATTGCTAATGCTTCCATAAATCATTTTGAGGAACTGTTTAGTCATTAGGAAAGCAAAGGAAACTTCAAATTCTTGGATATCCCACCGGAAGTGGTTACTAAGGAGATGAGAAGGATGTTGACAACCACACCATCACGTAAAAGAAGTGAGAAATGCTGTGAAAGATATAGACCCTGACAGTGCACCAGGACCTGACTATTTTTGTGCAAAGTTCTACTAAGTTTGCGTTCACATAATAATTATTGAGCCAAATGGGACCATAATAGAATTCTTTGATGGAGGATATCTCTAGTAAAATCATTGCTAAAATCTTATCAAATAGAATTAGAAATGTTTTGCCTATCATAATCCCTCATAATCAGAGTGGTTTCATACAAGGCAGAGCTATAACTGACAATATTTTGCTAGCTCAAGAACTAGTTCAGGACATTTCTAAGAATAATGACCACGACAACATAGTCCTAAAATTAGACATGGCCAAAGCATATGATAGGGTCTCATGGCCATATGTTTGTAGAGTTATGATAAAAATGGGCTTCAGTTAAACTTGGATTGCCTTAGAATATAGACATGTGTCTAATAATTGGTACACAACAAAATGACTACAGAATGAAGACAAAACACGTCATACTTTCATAAGGTCATAAAGGAAAGGAGAAGAAAACCATGCCTCCATAAAATTCAAGACAACGAAGGTCATCACATAGAAGGCCATGAAGATATTGCTAATGCTTCCATAAATCATTTTGAGGAACTGTTTAGTTACTAGGAAAGCAAAGGAAACTTCAAATGCATGGGTATGCTATCAGAAGTGGTTACTAAGGAGATGAGAAGGATGTTGACAACCACACCATTACGTCAAGAAGTGAGAAATGCGGGAAAAGATATAGACCCTGACAGTGCACCAGGACCTGACTGTTTTTGTTCAAAGTTCTACTAAGTTTGCATTCACATAATAATTATTGAGCCCAATGGGACCATAAAAGAATTCTTTGATGGAGGATATCTTTAGTAAAATCATTGCTAAAATCTTATCAAATAGAATTAGAAATGTTTTGCCTATCATAATCTCTCATAATCAGAGTGGTTTCATACAAGGCAGAGCTATAACTGACAATATTTTGCTAGCTCAAGAACTAGTTCAGGACATTTCTAAAAATAATGACCACGACAACATAGTCCTAAAATTAGACATGGCCAAAGCATATGATAGGGTCTCATGGCCATATGTTTGTAGAGTTATGATAAAAATGGGCTTCAGTTAAACTTGGATTGCCTTAGAATATTGACATGTGTCTAATAATTGGTACACAACAAAATGACTACATAATGAAGACAAAACACGTCATACTTTCATAAGGTCATAAAGGAAAGGAGAAGAAAACCATGCCTCCATAAAATTCATGACAATGAAGGTCACCACATAGAAGGCCATGAAAATATTGCTAATGCTTCCATAAATCATTTTGAGGAACTGTTTAGTTACTAGGAAAGCAAAGGAAACTTCAAATGCATGGTTATTCTATCAGAAGTGGTAACTAAGGAGATGAGAAGGATGTTGACACCCACACCATTACGTCAAGAAGTGAGAAATGCTATGAAAGATATAGACCGTGACAAAGGCACCAAGACTGACTGCTTTTGTTCAAAGTTCTACTAAGTTTGCATTCACATAATAATTATTGAGCCCAATGGGACCATAAAAGAATTCTTTGATGGAGGATATCTTTAGTAAAATCATTGCTAAAATCTTATCAAATAGAATTAGAAATGTTTTGTCTATCATAATCTCTCATAATCAGAGTGGTTTCATACAAGGCAGAGCTATAATTGACAATATTTTGCTATCTCAAGAACTAGTTCAGGACATTTTTAAAAATAATGACCACGACAACATAGTCCTAAAATTAGACATGGCCAAAGCATATGATAGGGTCTCATGGCCGTATGTTTGTAGAGTTATGATAAAAATGGGCTTCTGTTAAACTTGGATTGCCTTAGAATATAGACATGTGTCTAATAATTGGTACACAACAAAATGACTACATAATGAAGACAAAACACGTCATACTTTCATAAGGTCATAAAGGAAAGGAGAAAAAAACCATGCCTCCATAAAATTCATGACAATGAAGATCACCACATAGAAGGACATGAAAATATTGCTAACGCTTCTATAAATCATTTTGAGGAACTGTTTAGTTACTAGGAAAGCAAAGGAAACTTCAAATGCCTGGGTATCCTACCAGAAGTGGTTACTAAGGAGATGAGAAGGATGTTGACAACCACACCATCACGTAAAAGAAGTGAGAAATGCTATGAAAGATATAGACCCTGACAGTGCACCAGGACCTGACTATTTTTGTGCCAAGTTCTACTAAGTTTGCGTTCACATAATAATTACTGATCCCAATGGGACCATAAAAGAATTCTTTGATGGAGGATATCTTTAGTAAAATCATTGCTAAAATCTTATGAAATAGAATTAGCAAAGTTTTGCCTAGTAGAATCTCTCATAATCAGAGTGGTTTCATACAAGGTAGAGCTATAACTGACAATATTTTGCTAGCTCAAGAACTAGTTCAGGACATTTCTAAGAATAATGACCACGACAACATAGTACTAAAACTAGACATGGCCAAAGCATATGATAGGGTCTCATGGCCGTATGTTTGTAGAGTTATGATAAAAATGGGCTTCTGTTAAACTTGGGTTGCCTTAGAATATAGACATGTGTCTAATAATTGGTACACAACAAAATGACTACAGAATGAAGACAAAACACGTCATACTTTCATAAGGTCATAAAGGAAAGGAGAAGAAAACCATGCCTCCATAAAATTCAAGACAACGAAGGTCATCACATAGAAGGCCATGAAAATATTGCTAATGCTTCTATAAATCATTTTGAGGAACTGTTTAGTTACTAGGAAAGCAAAGGAAACTTCAAATGCATGGGTATCCTATCAGAAGTGGTTACTAAGGAGATGAGAAGGATGTTGACAACCACACCATTACGTCAAGAAGTGAGAAATGCTGTAAAAGATATAGACCCTGACAGTGCACCAGGACCTGACTATTTTTGTGCAAAGTTCTACTAAGTTTGCATTGACATAATAATTACTGAGCCCCATGGGACCATAAAAGAATTCTTTGATGGAGGATATCTTTAGTAAAATCATTGCTAAAATCTTATCAAATAGAATTAGAAATGTTTTGCCTATCATAATCTCTCCTATTTAGAGTAGTTTCATACAAGGCAGAGCTATAACTGACAATATTTTGCTAGCTCAAGAACTAGTTCAGGACATTTCTAAGAATAATGACCACGACAACATAGTCCTAAAATTAGACATGGCCAAAGCATATGATAGGGTCTCATGGCCATATGTTTGTAGAGTTATGATAAAAATGGGCTTTAGTTAAACTTGGATTGCCTTAGAATATTGACATGTGTCTAATAATTGGTACACAACAAAATGACTACAGAATGAAGACAAAACACGTCATACTTTCATAAGGTCATAAAGGAAAGGAGAAGAAAACCATGCCTCCATAAAATTCAAGACAATGAAGGTCATCAATTAGAAGGCCATGAAAATATTGCTAATGCTTCCATAAATAATTTTGAGGAACTGTTTAGTTACTAGGAAAGCAAAGGAAACTTCAAATGCCTGGGTATCCTACCAGAAGTGGTTACTAAGGAGATGAGAAGGATGTTGACAACCACACCATCCCGTAAAAGAAGTGAGAAATGCTATGAAAGATATAGACCGTGACAGTGCACCAAGACCTGACTGTTTTTGTGCAAAGTTCTACTAAGTTTGCATTCACATAATAATTATTGAGCCCAATGGGACCATAAAAGAATTCTTTGATGGAGGATATCTTTAGTAAAATCATTGCTAAAATCTTATCAAATAGAATTAGAAATGTTTTGCCTATCATAATCTCTCATAATCAGAGTGGTTTCATACAAGGCAGAGCTATAACTGATTATTTTTTTGCTAGCTCAAGAACTAGTTCAGGACATTTCTAAAAATAATGACCACGACAACATAGTCCTAAAATTAGACATGGCCAAAGCATATGATAGGGTCTCATGGCCATATGTTTGTAGAGTTATGATAAAAATGGGCTTCAGTTAAACTTGGATTGCCTTAGAATATTGACATGTGTCTAATAATTGGTACACAACAAAATGACTACATAATGAAGACAAAACACGTCATACTTTCATAAGGTCATAAAGGAAAGGAGAAGAAAACCATGCCTCCATAAAATTCATGACAATGAAGGTCACCACATAGAAGGCCATGAAAATATTGCTAATGCTTCCATAAATCATTTTGAGGAACTGTTTAGTTACTAGGAAAGCAAAGGAAACTTCAAATGCATGGGTATGCTATCAGAAGTGGTTACTAAGGAGATGAGAAGGATGTTGACAACCACACCATTACGTCAAGAAGTGAGAAATGCGGGAAAAGATATAGACCCTGACAAAGGCACCAGATCTGACTGTTTTTGTTCAAAGTTCTACTAAGTTTGCATTCACATAATAATTATTGAGCCCAATGGGACCATAAAAGAATTCTTTGATGGAGGATATCTTTAGTAAAATCATTGCTAAAATCTTATCAAATAGAATTAGAAATGTTTTGCCTATCATAATCTCTCCTATTTAGAGTAGTTTCATACAAGGCAGAGCTATAACTGACAATATTTTGCTAGCTCAAGAACTAGTTCAGGACATTTCTAAAAATAATGACCACGACAACATAGTCCTAAAATTAGACATGGCCAAAGCATATGATAGGGTCTCATGGCCATATGTTTGTAGAGTTATGATAAAAATGGGCTTCAGTTAAACTTGGATTGCCTTAGAATATAGACATGTGTCTAATAATTGGTACACAACATAATGACTACATAATGAAGACAAACCACGTCATACTTTCATAAGGTCATAAAGGAAAGGAGAAGAAAACCATGCCTCCATAAAATTCAAGACAATGAAGGTCATCACATAGAAGGCCATGAAAATATTGCTAACGATTCTATAAATCATTTTGATGAACTGTTTAATTACTAGGAAAGCAAAGGAAACTTCAAATGCATGGGTATGCTATCAGAAGTGGTTACTAAGGAGATGAGAAGGATGTTGACGACCAGACCATCCCGTAAAAGAAGTGAGAAATGCTATGAAAGATATAGACCGTCACAGTGCACCAAGACCTGACTGTTTTTGTGCAAAGTTCTACCAAGTTTGCATTCACATAATAATTATTGAGCCCAATGGGACCATAAAAGAATTCTTTGATGGAGGATATCTTTAGTAAAATCATTGCTAAAATCTTATCGAATAGAATTAGAAATGTTTTGCCTATCATAATCTCTCATAATCAGAGTGGTTTCATACAAGGCAGAGCTATAACTGACAATATTTTGCTAGCTCAAGAACTAGTTCAGGACATTTCTAAAAATAATGACCACGACAACATAGTCCTAAAATTAGACATGGCCAAAGCATATGATAGGGTCTCATGGCCGTATGTTTGTAGAGTTATGATAAAAATGGGCTTCTGTTAAACTTGGATTGCCTTAGAATATAGACATGTGTCTAATAATTGGTACACAACAAAATGACTACATAATGAAGACAAAACACGTCATACTTTCATAAGGTCATAAAGGAAAGGAGAAAAAAACCATGCCTCCATAAAATTCATGACAATGAAGATCACCACATAGAAGGACATGAAAATATTGCTAATGCTTCCATAAATCATTTTGAGGAACTGTTTAGTTACTAGGAAAGAAAAGGAAACTTCAAATGCATGGGTATGCTATCAGAAGTGGTTACTAAGGAGATGAGAAGGATGTTGACAACCACACCATTACGTCAAGAAGTGAGAAATGCAGTAAAAGATATAGACCCTGACAGTGCACCAGGACCTGACTATTTTTGTGCAAAGTTCTACTAAGTTTGCGTTCACATAATAATTATTGAGCCCAATGGGACCATAAAAGAATTCTTTGATGGAGGATATCTTTAGTAAAATCATTGCTAAAATCTTATCAAATAGAATTAGAAATGTTTTGCCTATCATAATCTCTCCTATTTAGAGTAGTTTCATACAAGGCAGAGCTATAACTGACAATATTTTGCTAGCTCAAGAACTAGTTCAGGACATTTCTAAGAATAATGACCACGACAACATAGTCCTAAAATTAGACATGGCCAAAGCATATGATAGGGTCTCATGGCCATATGTTTGTAGAGTTATGATAAAAATGGGCTTTAGTTAAACTTGGATTGCCTTAGAATATTGACATGTGTCTAATAATTGGTACACAACAAAATGACTACAGAATGAAGACAAAACACGTCATACTTTCATAAGGTCATAAAGGAAAGGAGAAGAAAACCATGCCTCCATAAAATTCAAGAAAATGAAGGTCATCACATAGAAGGCCATGAAAATATTGGTAACGCTTCTATAAATCATTTTGAGGAACTGTTTAGTTACTAGGAAAGCAAAGGAAACTTCAAATGCCTGGATATCCTATCAGAAGTGGTTACTAAGGAGATGAGAAGGATCTTAACAACCACACCATTACGTCAAGAAGTGAGAAATGCTGTAAAAGATATAGACCCTGACAAAGGCACCAGACCTGACTGTTTTTGTTCAAATATCTACTAAGTTTGCATTGCCATAATAATTACTGAGCCCCATGGGACCATAAAAAAATTCTTTGATGGAGGATATCTTTAGTAAAATCATTTGCAAAAATCTTATCAAATAGAATTAGAAATGTTTTGCCTATTATAATCTCTCCTATTTAGAGTAGTTTCATACAAGGCAGAGCTATAACTAACAATATTTTGCTAGCTCAAGAACTAGTTCAGGACATTTCTAAGAATAATGACTACGACAACATAGTCCTAAAATTAGACATGGCCAAAGCATATGATAGGGTCTCATGGCCATATGTTTGTAGAGTTATGATAAAAATGGGCTTTAGTTAAACTTGGATTGCCTTAGAATATTGACATGTGTCTAATAATTGGTACACAACAAAATGACTACAGAATGAAGACAAAACACGTCATACTTTCATAAGGTCATAAAGGAAAGGAGAAGAAAACCATGCCTCCATAAAATTCATGACAATGAAGGTCACCACATAGAAGGCCATGAAAATATTGCTAATGCTTCCATAAATCATTTTGAGGAACTGTTTAGTTACTAGGAAAGCAAAGGAAACTTCAAATGCATGGGTATGCTATCAGAAGTGGTTACTAAGGAGATGAGAAGGATGTTGACAACCACACCATTACGTCAAGAAGTGAGAAATGCTGTAAAAGATATAGACCCTGACAGTGCACCAGGACCTGCCTAATTTTGTTCAAATATCTACTAAGTTTGCATTCACATAATAATTATTGAGCCCAATGGGACCATAAAAGAATTCTTTGATGGAGGATATCTTTAGTAAAATCATTGCTAAAATCTTATCAAATAGAATTAGAAATGTTTTGCCTATCATAATCTCTCCTATTTAGAGTAGTTTCATACAAGGCAGAGCTATAACTGACAATATTTTGCTAGCTCAAGAACTAGTTCAGGACATTTCTAAGAATAATGACCACGACAACATAGTCCTAAAATTAGACATGGCCAAAGCATATGATAGGGTCTCATGGCCATATGTTTGTAGAGTTATGGTAAAAATGGGCTTGATTAAACTTGGATTGCCTTAGAATATTGACATGTCTGTAATAATTTTTACAAAGCAAAATGGCTACAGAATGTGCACAAAACACCTCATATTGTCATAAGGTCATAAAGGAAAGGAGAAGAAAACTGTGCCTCCATAAAATTCAAGACAATGAATGTCATCACCTAGAAGGCCATGAAAATATTGCTAATTCTTCCATAAAACATTTTGAGGAACTGTTCAGTTACTAGGAAAGCAGAGGAAACTTCAAATGCCTGGTTATCCTACCAGAAGTGGTAACTAAGGAGATGAGAAGGATGTTGACAACCACACATCAAGTCAAAAACTGAGAAATGTTGTAAAAGATATATACCTGACAAAGGCACCAGGACTGACTATTTTTGTGCAAAGTTCTACTAAGTTTGCATTCACATAATAATTATTGAGCCCAATGGGACCATAAAAGAATTCTTTGATGGAGGATATCTTTAGTAAAATCATTGCTAAAATCTTATCAAATAGAATTAGAAATGTTTTGCCTATCATAATCTCTCCTATTTAGAGTAGTTTCATACAAGGCAGAGCTATAACTGACAATATTTTGCTAGCTCAAGAACTAGTTCAGGACATTTCTAAGAATAATGACCACGACAACATAGTCCTAAAATTAGACATGGCCAAAGCATATGATAGGGTCTCATGGCCATATGTTTGTAGAGTTATGATAAAAATGGGCTTCAGTTAAACTTGGATTGCCTTAGAATATTGACATGTGTCTAATAATTGGTACACAACAAAATGACTACATAATGAAGACAAAACACGTCATACTTTCATAAGGTCATAAAGGAAAGGAGAAGAAAACCATGCCTCCATAAAATTCATGACAATGAAGGTCACCACATAGAAGGCCATGAAAATATTGCTAATGCTTCCATAAATCATTTTGAGGAACTGTTTAGTTACTAGGAAAGCAAAGGAAACTTCAAATGCATGGGTATGCTATCAGAAGTGGTTACTAAGGAGATGAGAAGGATGTTGACAACCACACCATTACGTCAAGAAGTGAGAAATGCTGTAAAAGATATAGACCCTGACAGTGCACCAGGACCTGCCTAATTTTGTTCAAATATCTACTAAGTTTGCATTCACATAATAATTATTGAGCCCAATGGGACCATAAAAGAATTCGTTGATGGAGGATATCTTTAGTAAAATCATTTCTAAAATCTTATCAAATAAAATTAGAAATGTTTTGCCTATCATAATCTCTCATAATCAGAGTGGTTTCATACAAGGCAGAGCTTTAACTGATATTTTTTTGCTAGCTCAAGAACTAGTTCAGGACATTTCTAAAAATAATGACCACGACAACATAGTCCAAAAATTAGACATGGCCAAAGCATATGATAGGGTCTCATGGCCATATGTTTGTAGAGTTATGATAAAAATGGGCTTCAGTTAAACTTGGATTGCCGTAGAATATTGACATGTGTCTAATAATTGGTACACAACAAAATGACTACATAATGAAGACAAAACACGTCATACTTTCATAAGGTCATAAAGGAAAGGAGAAGAAAACCATGCCTCCATAAAATTCATGACAATGAAGGTCACCACATAGAAGGCCATGAAAATATTGCTAATGCTTCCATAAATCATTTTGAGGAACTGTTTAGTTACTAGGAAAGCAAAGGAAACTTCAAATGCATGGGTATGCTATCAGAAGTGGTTACTAAGGAGATGAGAAGGATGTTGACAACCACACCATTACGTCAAGAAGTGAGAAATGTCAGAAAAGATATAGACCGTGACAAAGGCACCAGGACCTGACTATTTTTGTTCAAAGTTCTACTAAGTTTGCATTCACATAATAATTATTGAGCCCAATGGGACCATAAAAGAATTCTTTGATGGAGGATATCTTTAGTAAAATCATTGCTAAAATCTTATCAAATAGAATTAGAAATGTTTTGCCTATCATAATCTCTCCTATTTAGAGTAGTTTCATACAAGGTAGAGCTATAACTGACAATATTTTGCTAGCTCAAGAACTAGTTCAGGACATTTCTAAAAATAATGACCACGACAACATAGTCCTAAAATTAGACATGGCCAAAGCATATGATAGGGTCTCATGGCCATATGTTTGTAGAGTTATGATAAAAATGGGCTTCAGTTAAACTTGGATTGCCTTAGAATATTGACATGTGTCTAATAATTGGTACACAACAAAATGACTACATAATGAAGACAAAACACGTCATACTTTCATAAGGTCATAAAGGAAAGAAGAAGAAAACCATGCCTCCATAAAATTCATGATAATGAAGGTCATCACATAGAAGGCCATGAAAATATTGCTAACGCTTCTATAAATCATTTTGAGGAACTGTTTAGTTACTAGGAAAGCAAAGGAAACTTCAAATGCATGGGTATGCTATCAGAAGTGGTTATTAAGGAGATGAGAAGGATGTTGACAACCACACCATTACGTCAAGAAGTGAGAAATGTTGTAAAAGATATAGACCCTGACAGTGCACCAGGACCTGACTATTTTTGTTCAAAGTTCTACTAAGTTTGCATTCACATAATAATTATTGAGCCCAATGGGACCATAAAAGAATTCTTTGATGGAGGATATCTTTAGTAAAATCATTGCTAAAATCTTATCAAATAGAATTAGAAATGTTTTGCCTATCATAATCTCTCATAAATAGAGTGGTTTCATACAAGGCAGAGCTATAACTGACAATATTTTGCTAGCTCAAGAACTAGTTCAGGACATTTCTAAAAATAATGACCACGACAACATAGTCCTAAAATTAGACATGGCCAAAGCATATGATAGGGTCTCATGGACATATGTTTGTAGAGTTATGATAAAAATGGGCTTCAGTTAAACTTGGATTGCCTTAGAATATTGACATGTGTCTAATAATTGGTACACAACAAAATGACTACATAATGAAGACAAAACACGTCATACTTTCATAAGGTCATAAAGAAAAGGAGAAGAAAACCATGCCTCCATAAAATTCAAGACATTGAAGGTCATCACATAGAAGGCCATGAAAATATTGCTAACGCTTCCATAAATCATTTTGAGAAACTGTTTAGTTACTAGGAAAGCAAAGGAAACTTCAAATGCATGGGTATGCTATCAGAAGTGGTTATTAAGGAGTTGAGAAGGATGTTGACAACCACACCATCCCGTAAGAGAAGTGAGAAATGCTATGAAAGTTATATACCGTGACAGTGCACCAAGACCCGACTGTTTTTGTGCAAAGTTCTACTAAGTTTGCATTCACATAATAATTATTGAGCCCAATGAGACCATAAAAGAATTCTTTGATGGAGGATATCTTTAGTAAAATCATTCCTAAAATCTTATCAAATAGAATTAGAAATGTTTTGCCTATCATAATCTTTCATAATCAGAGTGGTTTCATACAAGGCAGAGCTATAACTGATTATTTTTTTTCTAGCTCAAGAACTAGTTCAGGACATTTCTAAAAATAATGACCACGACAACATAGTCCTAAAATTAGACATGGCCAAAGCATATGATAGGGTCTCATGGCCATATGTTTGTAGAGTTATGATAAAAATGGGCTTCAGTTAAACTTGGATTGCCTTAGAATATTGACATGTGTCTAATAATTGGTACACAACAAAATGACTACATAATGAAGACAAAACACGTCATACTTTCATAAGGTCATAAAGGAAAGGAGAAGAAAACCATGCCTCCATAAAATTCAAGACAATGAAGGTCATCACATAGAAGGCCATGAAAATATTGCTAACGCTTCTATAAATCATTTTGAGGAACTGTTTAGTTACTAAGAAAGCAAAGGAAACTTCAAATGCATGGGTATGCTATCAGAAGTGGTTACTAAGGAGATGAGAAGGATGTTGACAACCACACCATTACATCAAGTAGTGAGAAATACAGTAAAAGATATAGATCCTGACAGTGCACCAGGACCTAACTATTTTTGTGCAAAGTTCGACTAAGTTTGCATTCACATAATAATTTTTAAGCCCTATGGGACCATAAAGAATTCTTTGATGGAGGATATCTTTAGTAAAATCATTGCTAAAATCTTATCAAATAGAATTAGAAATGTTTTGCCTATCATAATCTCTCCTATTTAGAGTAGTTTCATACAAGGCAGAGCTATAACTGACAATATTTTGCTAGCTCAAGAACTAGTTCAGGACATTTCTAAAAATAATGACCACGACAACATAGTCCTAAAATTAGACATGGCCAAAGCATATGATAGGGTCTCATGGCCATATGTTTGTAGAGTTATGATAAAAATGGGCTTCAGTTAAACTTGGATTGCCTTAGAATATTGACATGTGTCTAATAATTGGTACACAACAAAATGACTACATAATGAAGACAAAACACGTCATACTTTCATAAGGTCATAAAGGAAAGGAGAAGAAAACCATGCCTCCATAAAATTAAAGACAATGAAGGTCATCACATAGAAGGCCATGAAAATATTGCTAACGCTTCTATAATTCATTTTGAGGAACTGTTTAGTTACTAAGAAAGCAAAGGAAACTTCAAATGCATGGGTATGCTATCAGAAGTGGTTATTAAGGAGATGAGAAGGATGTTCACAACCACACCATTACATCAAGAAGTGAGAAATGCTGTAAAAGATATAGACCCTGACAGTGCACCAGGACCTGACTGTTTTTGTTCAAAGTTCTACTAAGTTTGCATTCACATAATAATTATTGAGCCCAATGGGACCATAAAAGAATTCTTTGATGGAGGATATCTTTAGTAAAATCATTGCTAAAATCTTATCAAATAGAATTAGAAATGTTTTGCCTATCATAATCTCTCCTATTTAGAGTAGTTTCATACAAGGCAGAGCTATAACTGACAATATTTTGCTAGCTCAAGAACTAGTTCAGGACATTTCTAAAAATAATGACCACGACAACATAGTCCTAAAATTAGACATGGCCAAAGCATATGATAGGGTCTCATGGCCATATGTTTGTAGAGTTATGATAAAAATGGGCTTTAGTTAAACTTGGATTGCCTTAGAATATTGACATGTGTCTAATAATTGGTACACAACAAAATGACTACATAATCAAGACAAAACACGTCATACTTTCATAAGGTCATAAAGGAAAGGACAAGAAAACCATGCCTCCATAAAATTAAAGACAATGAAGGTCATCACATAGAAGGCCATGAAAATATTGCTAACGCTTCTATAATTCATTTTGAGGAACTGTTTAGTTACTAAGAAAGCAAAGGAAACTTCAAATGCATGGGTATGCTATCAGAAGTGGTTATTAAGGAGATGAGAAGGATGTTCACAACCACACCATTACGTCAAGAAGTGAGAAATGTCAGAAAGATATAGACCTGACAAAGGCACCAGGACCTGACTGTTTTTGTTCAAAGTTCTACTAAGTTTGCATTCACATAATAATTATTGAGCCCAATGGGACCATAAAAGAATTCTTTGATGGAGGATATCTTTAGTAAAATCATTGCTAAAATCTTATCAAATAGAATTAGAAATGTTTTGCCTATCATAATCTCTCCTATTTAGAGTAGTTTCATACAAGGCAGAGCTATAACTGACAATATTTTGCTAGCTCAAGAACTAGTTCAGGACATTTCTAAAAATAATGACCACGACAACATAGTCCTAAAATTAGACATGGCCAAAGCATATGATAGGGTCTCATGGACATATGTTTGTAGAGTTATGATAAAAATGGGCTTCAGTTAAACTTGGATTGCCTTAGAATATTGACATGTGTCTAATAATTGGTACACAACAAAATGACTACATAATGAAGACAAAACACGTCATACTTTCATAAGGTCATAAAGAAAAGGAGAAGAAAACCATGCCTCCATAAAATTCAAGACATTGAAGGTCATCACATAGAAGGCCATGAAAATATTGCTAACGCTTCCATAAATCATTTTGAGAAACTGTTTAGTTACTAGGAAAGCAAAGGAAACTTCAAATGCATGGGTATGCTATCAGAAGTGGTTATTAAGGAGTTGAGAAGGATGTTGACAACCACACCATTACGTCAAGAAGTGAGAAATGCTGTAAAAGATATAGACCCTGACAGTGCACCAGGACCTGACTGTTTTTGTTCAAAGTTCTACTAAGTTTGCATTCACATAATAATTATTGAGCCCAATAGGACCATAAAAGAATTCTTTGATGGAGGATATCTTTAGTAAAATCATTGCTAAAATCGTATCAAATAGAATTAGAAATGTTTTGCCTATCATAATCTCTCCTATTTAGGGTAGTTTCATACAACGCAGAGCTATAACTGACAATATTTTGCTAGCTCAAGAACTAGTTCAGGACATTTCTAAAAATAATGACCACGACAACATAGTCCTAAAATTAGACATGGCCAAAGCATATGATAGGGTCTCATGGCCATATGTTTGTAGAGTTATGATAAAAATGGGCTTCAGTTAAACTTGGATTGCCTTAGAATATTGACATGTGTCTAATAATTGGTACACAACAAAATGACTACATAATGAAGACAAAACACGTCATACTTTCATAAGGTCATAAAGGAAAGGAGAAGAAAGCCATGCCTCCATAAAATTCAAGACAATGAAGGTCATCACATAGAAGGCCATGAAAATATTGCTAACGCTTCTATAAATCATTTTGAGGAACTGTTTAGTTACTAGGAAAGCAAATGAAACTTCAAATGCATGGGTATGCTATCAGAAGTGGTTATTAAGGAGATGAGAAGGATGTTGACAACCACACCATTACGTCAAGAAGTGAGAAATGTTGTAAAAGATATAGACCCTGACAGTGCACCAGGACCTGACTATTTTTGTGCAAAGTTCTACTAAGTTTGCGTTCACATAATAATTATTGAGCCCAATGGGACCATAAAAGAATTCTTTGATGGAGGATATCTCTAGTAAAATCATTGCTAAAATCTTATCAAATAGAATTAGAAATATTTTGCCTATCATAATCTCTCCTATTTAGGGTGGTTTCATACAAGGCAGAGCTATAACTGATAATATTTTGCTAGCTCAAGAACTAGTTCAGGACATTTCTAAAAATAATGACCATGACAACATAGTCCTAAAATTAGACATGACCAAAGCATATGATAGTGTCTCATGGCCGTATGTTTGTAGAGTTATGATAAAAATGGGCTTCAGTTAAACTTGGATTTCCTTAGAATATTGACATGTGTCTAATAATTGGTACACAACAAAATGACTACATAATGAAGACAAAACACGTCATACTTTCATAAGGTCATAAAGGAAAGGAGAAGAAAACCATGCCTCCATAAAATTCAAGACAATGAAGGTCATCACATAGAAGGCCATGAAAATATTGCTAACGCTTCTATAATTCATTTTGAGGAACTGTTTAGTTACTAAGAAAGAAAAGGAAACTTCAAATGCATGGGTATGCTATCAGAAGTGGTTATTAAGGAGATGAGAAGGATGTTGACAACCACACCATTACGTCAAGAAGTGAGAAATGCTGTAAAAGATATAGACCCTGACAGTGCACCAGGACCTGACTGTTTTTGTTCAAAGTTCTACTAAGTTTGCATTCACATAATAATTATTGAGCCCAATGGGACCATAAAAGAATTCTTTGATGGAGGATATCTTTAGTAAAATCATTGCTAAAATCTTATCAAATAGAATTAGAAATGTTTTGCCTATCATAATCTCTCCTATTTAGAGTAGTTTCATACAAGGCAGAGCTATAAATGACAATATTTTGCTAGCTCAAGAACTAGTTCAGGACATTTCTAAAAATAATGACCACGACAACATAGTCCTAAAATTAGACATGGCCAAAGCATATGATAGGGTCTCATGGCCATATGTTTGTAGAGTTATGATAAAAATAGGCTTCAGTTGAACTTGGATTGCCTTAGAATATTGACATGTGTCTAATAATTGGTACACAACAAAATGACTACATAATGAAGACAAAACACGTCATACTTTCATAAGGTCATAAAGGAAAGGAGAAGAAAACCATGCATCCATAAAATTCAAGACAATGAAGGTCATCACATAGAAGGCCATGAAAATATTGCTAACGCTTCTATAAATCATTTTGAGGAACTGTTTAGTTACTAGGAAAGCAAATGAAACTTCAAATGCATGGGTATGCTATCAGAAGTGGTTATTAAGGAGATGAGAAGGATGTTGACAACCACACCATTACGTCAAGAAGTGAGAAATGTTGTAAAAGATATAGACCCTGACAGTGCACCAGGACCTGACTGTTTTTGTTCAAAGTTCTACTAAGTTTGCATTCACATAATAATTATTGAGCCCAATGGGACCATAAAAGAATTCTTTGATGGAGGATATCTTTAGTAAAATCATTGCTAAAATCTTATCAAATAGAATTAAAAATGTTTTGCCTATCATAATCTCTCCTATTTAGAGTGGTTTCATACAAGGCAGAGCTATAACTGACAATATTTTGCTAGCTCAAGAACTAGTTAAGGACATTTCTAAGAATAATGACCACGACAACATAGTCCTAAAACTAGACATGGCCAAAGCATATGATAGGGTCTCATGGCCCTATGTTTGTAGTGTTATGAGAAAAATGGGCTTTAGTTAAACTTGGGCTGCCTTAGTATAAAGACGGGTCTCTAATAATTGGTACACAGTAAAATGGCTACAGATTGGAGACAAAACACGTCATACTTTCATAAGGTCATAAAGGAAAGGAGAAGAAAACCATGCCTCCATAAAATTCAAGACAATGAAGGTCATCACATAGAAGGCCATGAAAATATTGCTAACGCTTCTATAAATCATTTTGAGGAACTGTTTAGTTACTAGGAAAGCAAAGGAAACTTCAAATGCATGGGTATGCTATCAGAAGTGGTTATTAAGGAGATGAGAAGGATGTTGACAACCACACCATTACGTCAAGAAGTGAGAAATGCTGTAAAAGATATAGACCCTGACAGTGCACCAGGACCTGACTGTTTTTGTTCAAAGTTCTACTAAGTTTGCATTCACATAATAATTATTGAGCCCAATGGGACCATAAAAGAATTCTTTGATGGAGGATATCTTTAGTAAAATCATTGCTAAAATCTTATCAAATAGAATTAGAAATGTTTTGCCTATCATAATCTCTCATAATCAGAGTGGTTTCATACAAGGCAGAGCTATAACTGATTATTTTTTTGCTAGCTCAAGAACTAGTTCAGGACATTTCTAAAAATAATGACCACGACAACATAGTCCTAAAATTAGACATGGCCAAAGCATATGATAGGGTCTCATGGCCATATGTTTGTAGAGTTATGATAAAAATGGGCTTCAGTTAAACTTGGATTGCCTTAGAATATTGACATGTGTCTAATAATTGGTACACAACAAAATGACTACATAATGAAGACAAAACACGTCATACTTTCATAAGGTCATAAAGGAAAGGAGAAGAAAGCCATGCCTCCATAAAATTCAAGACAATGAAGGTCATCACATAGAAGGCCATGAAAATATTGCTAACGCTTCTATAAATCATTTTGAGTAACTGTTTAGTTACTAGGAAAGCAAAGGAAACTTCAAATGCATGGGTATGCTATCAGAAGTGGTTATTAAGGAGATGAGAAGGATGTTGACAACCACACCATTACGTCAAGAAGTGAGAAATGCTGTAAAAGATATAGACCCTGACAGTGCACCAGGACCTGACTATTTTTGTTCAAAGTTCTACTAAGTTTGCATTCACATAATAATTATTGAGCCCAACGGGACCATAAAAGAATTCTTTGATGGAGGATATCTTTAGTAAAATCATTGCTAAAATCTTATCAAATAGAATTAGAAATGTTTTGCCTATCATAATCTCTCCTATTTATATTAGTTTCATACAAGGCAGAGCTATAACTGACAATATTTTGCTAGCTCAAGAACTAGTTCAGGACATTTCTAAAAATAATGACCACGACAACATAGTCCTAAAATTAGACATGGCCAAAGCATATGATAGGGTCTCATGGCCATATGTTTGTAGAGTTATGATAAAAATAGGCTTCAGTTAAACTTGGATTGCCTTAGAATATTGGCATGTGTCTAATAATTGGTACACAACAAAATGACTACATAATGAAGACAAAACACGTCATACTTTCATAAGGTCATAAAGGTAAGGAGAAGAAAACCATGCCTCCATAAAATTCAAGACAATGAAGGTCATCACATAGAAGGCCATGAAAATATTGCTAACGCTTCTATAAATCATTTTGAGGAACTGTTTAGGAAACTTCAAATGCCTGGGTATACTATCAGAAGTGGTTACTAAGAGGATGAGAAGGATGTTGACAACCACACCATTACGTCAAGAAGTGAGAAATCAGAAAAGATATAGACCTGACAAAGGCACCAGGACCTGACTATTTTTGTGCAAAGTTCTACTAAGTTTGCGTTCACATAATAATTATTGAGCCCAATGGGACCATAAAAGAATTCTTTGATGGAGGATATCTCTAGTAAAATCATTGCTAAAATCTTATCAAATAGATTTAGAAATATTTTGCCTATCATAATCTCTCCTATTTAGGGTGGTTTCATACAAGGCGAGCTATAATCGACAATATTTTGCTAGCTCAAGAACTAGTTCAGGACATTTCTAAAAATAATGACCATGACAACATAGTCCTAAAATTAGACATGACCAAAGCATATGATAGTGTCTCATGGCCGTATGTTTGTAGAGTTATGATAAAAATGGGCTTGATTAAACTTGGATTTCCTTAGAATATTGACATGTGTCTAATAATTGGTACACAACAAAATGACTACATAATGAAGACAAAACACGTCATACTTTCATAAGGTCATAAAGGAAAGGAGAAGAAAACCATGCCTCCATAAAATTCAAGACAATGAAGGTCATCACATAGAAGGCCATGAAAATATTGCTAACGCTTCTATAATTCATTTTGAGGAACTGTTTAGTTACTAAGAAAGAAAAGGAAACTTCAAATGCATGGGTATGCTATCAGAAGTGGTTATTAAGGAGATGAGAAGGATGTTGACAACCACACCATTACGTCAAGAAGTGAGAAATGCTGTAAAAGATATAGACCCTGACAAAGGCACCAGGACCTGACTGTTTTTGTTCAAAGTTCTACTAAGTTTGCATTCACATAATAATTATTGAGCCCAATGGGACCATAAAAGAATTCTTTGATGGAGGATATCTTTAGTAAAATCATTGCTAAAATCTTATCAAATAGAATTAGAAATGTTTTGCCTATCATAATCTCTCCTATTTAGAGTAGTTTCATACAAGGCAGAGCTATAACTGACAATATTTTGCTAGCTCAAGAACTAGTTCAGGACATTTCTAAAAATAATGACCACGACAACATAGTCCTAAAATTAGACATGGCCAAAGCATATGATAGGGTCTCATGGCCATATGTTTGTAGAGTTATGATAAAAATAGGCTTCAGTTGAACTTGGATTGCCTTAGAATATTGACATGTGTCTAATAATTGGTACACAACAAAATGACTACATAATGAAGACAAAACACGTCATACTTTCATAAGGTCATAAAGGAAAGGAGAAGAAAACCATGCCTCCATAAAATTCAAGACAATGAAGGTCATCACATAGAAGGCCATGAAAATATTGCTAACGCTTCTATAAAACATTTTGAGAAACTGTTTAGTTACTAGGAAAGCAAAGGAAACTTCAAATGCCTGGGTATACTATCAGAAGTGGTTACTAAGAGGATGAGAAGGATGTTGACAACCACACCATTATGTCAAGAAGTGAGAAATACTGTAAAAGATATAGACCCTGACTGTGCACCAGGACGTGAGTATTTTTGTGCAAAGTTCTACTATGTTTGCGTTCACATAATAATTATTGAGCCCAATGGGACCATAAAAGAATTCTTTGATAGAGGATATCTCTTGTAAAACCATTGCTAAAATCTTATCAAATAGAATTAGAAATGTTTTGCCTATCATAATCTCTCCTATTTAGAGTGGTTTCATACAAGGCAGAGCTATAACTGACAATATTTTGCTAGCTCAAGAACTAGTTCAGGACATTTCTAAGAATAATGACCACGACAACATAGTCCTAAAACTAGACATGGCCAAAGCATATGATAGGGTCTCAGGGCCCTATGTTTGTAGAGTTATGAGAAAAATGGGCTTTAGTTAAACTTGGGCTGCCTTAGTATAAAGACGGGTCTCTAATAATTGGTACACAGTAAAATGGCTACAGATTGGAGACAAAACACGTCATACTTTCATAAGGTCATAAAGGAAAGGAGAAGAAAACCATGCCTCCATAAAATTCAAGACAATGAAGGTCATCACATAGAAGGCCATGAAAATATTGCTAACGCTTCTATAAATCATTTTGAGGAACTGTTTAGTTACTAGGAAAGCAAAGGAAACTTCAAATGCATGGGTATGCTATCAGAAGTGGTTATTAAGGAGATGAGAAGGATGTTGACAACCACACCATTACGTCAAGAAGTGAGAAATGTTGTAAAAGATATAGACCCTGACAGTGCACCAGGACCTGACTGTTTTTGTTCAAAGTTCTACTAAGTTTGCATTCACATAATAATTATTGAGCCCAATGGGACCATAAAAGAATTCTTTGATTGAGGATATCTTTAGCAAAATCATTGCTAAAATCTTATCAAATAGAATTAGAAATGTTTTGACTATCATAATCTGTCATAATCGGAGTGGTTTCATACAAGGCAGAGCTATAATTGATTATTTTTTTGCTAGCTCAAGAACTACTTCAGGACATTTCTAAAAATAATGACCACGACAACATAGTCCTAAAATTAGACATGGCCAAAGCATATGATAGGGTCTCATGGCCATATGTTTGTAGAGTTATGATAAAAATGGGCTTCAGTTAAACTTGGATTGCCTTAGAATATTGACATGCGTCTAATAATTGGTACACAACAAAATGACTACATAATGAAGACAAAACACGTCATACTTTCATAAGGTCATAAAGGAAAGGAGAAGAAAACCATGCCTCCATAAAATTCAAGACAATGAAGGTCATCACATAGAAGGCCATGAAAATATTGCTAACGCTTCTATAAATCATTTTGAGTAACTGTTTAGTTACTAGGAAAGGAAAGGAAACTTCAAATGCATGGGTATGCTATCAGAAGTGGTTATTAAGGAGATGAGAAGGATGTTGACAACCACACCATTACGTCAAGAAGTGAGAAATGCTGTAAAAGATATAGACCCTGACAGTGCACCAGGACCTGACTATTTTTGTTCAAAGTTCTACTAAGTTTGCATTCACATAATAATTATTGAGCCCAACGGGACCATAAAAGAATTCTTTGATGGAGGATATCTTTAGTAAAATCATTGCTAAAATCTTATCTAATAGAATTAGAAATGTTTTGCCTATCATAATCTCTCCTATTTATATTAGTTTCATACAAGGCAGAGCTATAACTGACAATATTTTGCTACCTCAAGAACTAGTTCAGGACATTTCTAAAAATAATGACCACGACAACATAGTCCTAAAATTAGACATGGCCAAAGCATATGATAGGGTCTCATGGCCATATGTTTGTAGAGTTATGATAAAAATAGGCTTCAGTTAAACTTGGATTGCCTTAGAATATTGACATGTGTCTAATAATTGGTACACAACAAAATGACTACATAATGAAGACAAAACACGTCATACTTTCATAAGGTCATAAAGGAAAGGAGAAGAAAACCATGCCTCCATAAAATTCAAGACAATGAAGGTCATCACATAGAAGGCCATGAAAATATTGCTAACGCTTCTATAAATCATTTTGAGGAACTGTTTAGGAAACTTCAAATGCCTGGGTATACTATCAGAAGTGGTTACTAAGAGGATGAGAAGGATGTTGACAACCACACCATTACGTCAAGAAGTGAGAAATACTGTAAAAGATATAGACCCTGACAGTGCACCAGGACCTGACTATTTTTGTGCAAAGTTCTACTAAGTTTGCGTTCACATAATAATTATTGAGCCCAATGGGACCATAAAAGAATTCTTTGATGGAGGATATCTCTAGTAAAATCATTGCTAAAATCTTATCAAATAGAATTAGAAATATTTTGCCTATCATAATCTCTCCTATTTAGGGTGGTTTCATACAAGGCAGAGCTATAACTGACAATATTTTGCTAGCTCAAGAACTAGTTCAGGACATTTCTAAAAATAATGACCATGACAACATAGTCCTAAAATTAGACATGACCAAAGCATATGATAGTGTCTCATGGCCGTATGTTTGTAGAGTTATGATAAAAATGGGCTTCAGTTAAACTTGGATTTCCTTAGAATATTGACATGTGTCTAATAATTGGTACACAACAAAATGACTACATAATGAAGACAAAACACGTCATACTTTCATAAGGTCATAAAGGAAAGGAGAAGAAAACCATGCCTCCATAAAATTCAAGACAATGAAGGTCATCACATAGAAGGCCATGAAAATATTGCTAACGCTTCTATAATTCATTTTGAGGAACTGTTTAGTTACTAAGAAAGAAAAGGAAACTTCAAATGCATGGGTATGCTATCAGAAGTGGTTATTAAGGAGATGAGAAGGATGTTGACAACCACACCATTACGTCAAGAAGTGAGAAATGCTGAAAAAGATATAGACCCTGACAGTGCACCAGGACTCGACTGCTTTTTTGTTCAAAGTTCTACTAAGTTTGCATTCACATAATAATTATTGAGCCCAATGGGACCATAAAAGAATTCTTTGATGGAGGATATCTTTAGTAAAATCATTGCTAAAATCTTATCAAATAGAATTAGAAATGTTTTGCCTATCATAATCTCTCCTATTTAGAGTAGTTTCATACAAGGCAGAGCTATAACTGACAATATTTTGCTAGCTCAAGAACTAGTTCAGGACATTTCTAAAAATAATGACCACGACAACATAGTCCTAAAATTAGACATGGCCAAAGCATATGATAGGGTCTCATGGCCATATGTTTGTAGAGTTATGATAAAAATAGGCTTCAGTTGAACTTGGATTGCCTTAGAATATTGACATGTGTCTAATAATTGGTACACAACAAAATGACTACATAATGAAGACAAAACACGTCATACTTTCATAAGGTCATAAAGGAAAGGAGAAGAAAACCATGCCTCCATAAAATTCAAGACAATGAAGGTCATCACATAGAAGGCCATGAAAATATTGCTAACGCTTCTATAAATCATTTTGAGGAACTGTTTAGGAAACTTCAAATGCCTGGGTATACTATCAGAAGTGGTTACTAAGAGGATGAGAAGGATGTTGACAACCACACCATTACGTCAAGAAGTGAGAAATACTGTAAAAGATATAGACCCTGACAGTGCACCAGGACCTGACTATTTTTGTGCAAAGTTCTACTAAGTTTGCGTTCACATAATAATTATTGAGCCCAATGGGACCATAAAAGAATTCTTTGATGGAGGATATCTTTAGTAAAATCATTGCTAAAATCTTATCAAATAGAATTAGAAATGTTTTGCCTATCATAATCTCTCATAATTAGAGTGGTTTCATACAAGGTAGAGCTATAACTGACAATATTTTGCTAGCTCAAGAACTAGTTCAGGACATTTCTAAGAATAATGACCACGACAACATAGTCCTAAAACTAGACATGGCCAAAGCATATGATAGGGTCTCATGGCCCTATGTTTGTAGAGTTATGAGAAAAATGGGCTTTAGTTAAACTTGGACTGCCTTAGTATATAGACGGGTCTCTAATAATTGGTACACAGTAAAATGGCTACAGATTGGAGACAAAACACGTCATACTTTCATAAGGTCATAAAGGAAAGGAGAAGAAAACCATGCCTCCATAAAATTCAAGACAACGAAGGTCATCACATAGAAGGCCATGAAAATATTGCTAACGCTTCTATAAATCATTTTGAGGAACTGTTTAGTTACTAGGAAAGCAAAGGAAACTTCAAATGCCTGGGTATCCTATCAGAAGTGGTTACTAAGGAGATGAGAAGGATGTTGACAACCACACCATTACGTCAAGAACTGAGAAATACGGTAAAAGATATAGACCCTGACAGTGCACCAGGACCTGACTGTTTTTGTTCAAAGTTCTACTAAGTTTGCGTTCACATAATAATTTTTTAGCCCAATGGGACCATAAAGAATTCTTTGATGGAGGATATCTTTAGTAAAATCATTGCTAAAATCGTATCAAATAGAATTAGAAATGTTTTGCCTATCATAATCTCTCCTATTTAGAGTAGTTTCATACAAGGCAGAGCTATAACTGACAATATTTTGCTAGTTCAAGAACTAGTTCAGGAATTTCTAAAAATAATGACCACGACAACATAGTCCTAAAATTAGACATGGCCAAAGCATATGATAGGGTCTCATGGCCATATGTTTGTAGAGTTATGATAAAAATAGGCTTCAGTTAAACTTGGATTGCCTTAGAATAATGACATGTGTCTAATAATTGGTACACCACAAAATGACTACATAATGAAGACAAAACACGTCATACTTTCATAAGGTCATAAAGGAAAGGAGAAGAAAACCATGCCTCCATAAAATTCAAGACAATGAAGGTCATCACATAGAAGGCCATGAAAATATTGCTAACGCTTCTATAAATCATTTTGAGGAACTGTTTAGGAAACTTCAAATGCCTGGGTATACTATCAGAAGTGGTTACTAAGAGGATGAGAAAGATGTTGACAACCACACCATTACGTCAAGAAGTGAGAAATACTGTAAAAGATATAGACCCTGACTGTGCACCAGGACCTGACTATTTTTGTGCAAAGTTCTACTATGTTTGCGTTCACATAATAATTATTGAGCCCAATGGGACCATAAAAGAATTCTTTGATAGAGGATATCTCTAGTAAAACCATTGCTAAAATCTTATCAAATAGAATTAGAAATGTTTTGCCTATCATAATCTCTCCTATTTAGAGTGGTTTCATACAAGGAAGAGCGATAACTGATAATATTTTGCTAGCTCAAGAACTAGTTCAGGACATTTCTAAGAATAATGACCACGACAACATAGTCCTAAAACTAGACATGGCCAAAGCATATGATAGGGTCTCATGGCCCTATGTTTGTAGAGTTATGAGAAAAATGGGCTTTAGTTAAACTTGGGCTGCCTTAGTATAAAGATGGGTCTCTAATAATTGGTACACAGTAAAATGGCTACAGATTGGAGACAAAACACGTCATACTTTCATAAGGTCATAAAGGAAAGTCGAAGAAAACCATGCCTCCATAAAATTCAATACAACGAAGGTCATCACATAGAAGGCCATGAAAATATTGCTAACGCTTCTATAAATCATTTTTAGGAACATTTTAGTTACTAGGAAAGCAAGGAAACTTCAAATGCCTGGATATCCTATCAGAAGTGGTTACTAAGGAGATGAGAAGGATGTTGAAACCACACCATTACATCAAGAAGTGAGAAATACTGTAAAAGATATAGATCCTGACAGTGCACCAGGACCTAACTGTTTTTGTGCAAAGTTCTACTAAGTTTGCGTTCACATAATAATTTTTGAGCCCAATCGGACCATAAAGAATTCTTTGATGGAGGATATCTTTAGTAAAATCATTGCTAAAATCTTATCAAATAGAATTAGAAATGTTTTGCCTATCATAATCTCTCCTATTTAGAGTAGTTTCATACAAGGCAGAGCTATAACTGACAATATTTTGCTAGCTCAAGAACTAGTTCAGGACATTTCTAAAAATAATGACCACGACAACATAGTCCTAAAATTAGACATGGCCAAAGCATATGATAGGGTCTCATGGCCATATGTTTGTAGAGTTATGATAAAAATGGGCTTCAGTTAAACTTGGATTGCCTTAGAATATTGACATGTGTCTAATAATTGATACACAACAAAATGATTACATAATGAAGACAAACCACGTCATACTTTCATAAGGTCATAAAGGAAAGGAGAAGAAAACCATGCCTCCATAAAATTCAAGACAATGAAGGTCATCACATAGAAGGCCATGAAAATATTGCTAACGCTTCTATAATTCATATTGAGGAACTGTTTAGTTACTAAGAAAGCAAAGGAAACTTCAAATGCATGGGTATGCTATCAGAAGTGGTTATTAAGGAGATGAGAAGGATGTTCACAACCACACCATTACGTCAAGAAGTGAGAAATGCTGTAAAAGATATAGACCCTGACAGTGCACCAGGACCTGACCGTTTTTGTTCAAAGTTCTACTAAGTTTGCATTCACATAATAATTATTGAATGGCAGCATTAGCAATATTTTCATTGCCTTCTATGTGATGACCTTCATTGTCTTGAATTTTATGGAGGCATTGTTTTCTTCTCCTCTCCTTTATGACCTTATGAAAGTATGAGGTGTTTTGTCACCATTCTGTAGCCATTTTGCTTTGTACCAATTATAAGAGACATGTCTATATATTAAGACAATCCGAGTTTCACTGAAACCCAATTTTCTCATTACTCTATAAATATAGGGCCATGAGACCCTATCATATTCTTTGGCCATGTCTAGTTTTTGGACTATGTTGTCATGGTCATTATTCTTAGAAATGTCCTGAACTAGTTCATGAGCTAGGAAAATATTTTCAGTTATAGCTCTAGCTTGTTTGAAACCACTGATTAGGAGATATTATGCTTGGCAAAACTTGGCTAATTCTATTAGACAAGATTTTAGCAATGATTTTACTAAAGATATTGCATAAACTTATAGGTCTTATATTGGGGTTGAGGGCATTTTGGGAACATTACTAAACAAGTATAAGACACATACCTGGGCATTGGTGCTCAAAAAAAAATTATTTTATGGTCCTATGCAGCTCAGTAATTATTATGTCAATGCAAACTTAATAGAACTTTGCGCCAAAACAATCACGGACTGGTGCATTGTCATGGTCTATATCTTTTTAAAGCATTTCTCACTTCATGACTTGATGTTGTGGTTGTAAACATCCTTCTCATCTCCTTATTAACCACTTTTGGTAGGATACCTAGGCATTTGAAGTTTCATTTGCTTTCCTGGTAACTGAACAGTTCAACAAAATATTTTATGGCAGCATTAGCAATATTTTCATTGCCGTCTATGTGATGACCTTCATTGTCTTGAATTTTATGGAGGCATTGTTTTCTTCTCCTCTCCTTTATGACCTTATGAAAGTATGAGGTATTTTGTCACCATTCTGTTTGCTTTGTACCAATTATAAGAGACATGTCTATATACTAAGACAATCCGAGTTTCACTTTAACCCAATTTTCTCATTACTCTACAAATATAGGGCCATGAGACCCTATCATATTCTTTGGCCATGTCTAGTTTTTGGACTATGTTGTCATCGTCATTATTCTTAGAAATGTCCTGAACTAGTTCATGAGCTAGGAAAATATTGTCAGTTATAGCTCTAGCTTGTTTCAAACCATTCTGATTAGGAGATATTATGCTTGGCAAAACTTGGCTAAATCTATTAGACAAGATTTTAGCAATGATTCTACTAAAGATATTGCATAAACTTATAGGTCTTATATTGGGGTTGAGGGCATTTTTGGAACATTACTAAACAAGTATAAGACACATACCTGGGCATTGGTGCTCCAAAAAAGAATTATTTTATGGTCCTATGCAGCTCAGTAATTATTATGTCAATGCAAACTTAATAGAACTTTGCGCCAAAACAATCACGGACTGGTGCATTGTCAGGGTCTATATCTTTTTAAAGCATTTCTCACTTCATGACTTGATGTTGTGGTTGTAAACATCCTTCTCATCTCCTTAGTAACCACTTTTGGTAGGATACCTAGGCATTTGAAGTTTCATTTGCTTTCCTGGTAACTGAACAGCTCAACAAAATGTTTTATGGCAGCATTAGCAATATTTTCATTGCCTTCTATGTGATGACCTTCATTGTCTTGAATTTTATGGAGGCATTGTTTTCTTCTCCTCTCCTTTATGACCTTATGAAAGTATGAGGTGTTTTGTCACCATTCTGTAGCCATTTTGCTTTGTACCAATTATAAGAGACATGTCTATATATTAAGACAATCCGAGTTTCACTGAAACCCAATTTTCTCATTACTCTATAAATATAGGGCCATGAGACCCTATCATATTCTTTGGCCATGTCTAGTTTTTGGACTATGTTGTCATGGTCATTATTCTTAGAAATGTCCTGAACTAGTTCATAAGCTAGGAAAATATTGTCAGTTATAGCTCTAGATTGTTTCAAACCATTCTGATTAGGAGATATTATGCTTGGCAAAACTTGGCTAATTCTATTAGACAAGATTTTAGCAATGATTTTACTAAAGATATTGCATAAACTTATAGGTCTTATATTGGGGTTGAGGGCATTTTGGGAACATTACTAAACAAGTATAAGACACACACTTAGGCATTGGTGCTCAATAAAAGAATTATTTTATGGTCCCATGCAGCTCAGTAATTATTATGTCAATGCAAACTTAATAGAACTTTGCGCCAAAACAATCACGGACTGATGCATTGTCAGCGTCTATATCTTTTTAAAGCATTTCTCACTTCATGACTTGATGTTGTGGTTGTAAACATCCTTCTCATCTCCTTAGTAACCATTTTTGGTAGGATACACAGGCATTTGAAGTTTCATTTGCTTTCCTGGTAACTGAACAGTTCAACAAAATGTTTTATGGCAGCATTAGCAATATTTTCATTGCCTTCTATGTGATGACCTTCATTGTCTTGAATTTTATGGAGGCATTGTTTTCTTCTCCTCTCCTTTATGACCTTATGAAAGTATGAGGTGTTTTGTCACCATTCTGTAGCCATTTTGCTTTGTACCAATTATAAGAGACATGTCTATATACTAAGACAATCCGAGTTTCACTGAAACCCAATTTTCTCATTACTCTATAAATATAGGGCCATGAGACCCTATCATATTATTTGGCCATGTCTAGTTTTTGGACTATGTTGTCATGGTCATTATTCTTAGAAATGTCCTGAACTAGTTCTTGAGCTAGGAAAATATTGTTACTTATAACTCTAGCTTGTTTGAAACCACTCTGATTAGGAGATATTATGCTTGGCAAAACTTGGCTAATTCTATTAGACAAGATTTTAGCAATGATTTTACTAAAGATATTGCATAAACTTATAGGTCTTATATTGGGGTTGAGGGCATTTTGGGAACATTACTAAACAAGTATAAGACACATACCTGGGCATTGGTGCTCCAAAAAAGAATTATTTTATGGTCCTATGCAGCTCAGTAATTATTATGTCAATGCAAACTTAATAGAACTTTGCGCCAAAACAATCACGGACTGGTGCATTGTCAGGGTCTATATATTTTTAAAGCATTTCTCACTTCATGACTTGATGTTGTGGTTGTAAACATCCTTCTCATCTCCTTAGTAACCACTTTTGGTAGGATACCTAGGCATTTGAAGTTTCATTTGCTTTTCTGGTAATCAACAGTTCAACAAAATATTTTATGGCAGGATTAGCAATATTTTCATTGCCGTCTATGTGATGACCTTCATTGTCTTGAATTTTATGGAGGCATTGTTTTCTTCTCCTCTCCTTTATGACCTTATGAAAGTATGAGGTGTTTTGTCACCCTTCTGTAGCCATTTTGCTTTGTACCAATTATAAGAGACATGTCTATATATTAAGACAATCCGAATTTCACTGAAACCCAATTTTCTCATTATTCTATAAATATAGGGCCATGAGACCCTATCATATTCTTTGGCCATGTCTAGTTTTTGGACTATGTTGTCATGGTCATTATTCTTAGAAATGTCCTGAACTGGTTCATGAGCTAGGAAAATATTTTCAGTTATAGCTCTAGCTTGTTTGAAACCACTCTGATTAGGAGATATTATGCTTGGCAAAACTTGGCTAATTCTATTAGACAAGATTTTAGCAATGATTTTACTAAAGATATTGCATAAACTTATAGGTCTTATATTGGGGTTGAGGGCATTTTGGGAACATTACTAAACAAGTATAAGACACACACCAAGGCATTGGTGCTCCAAAAAAGAATTATTTTATGGTCCTATGCAGCTCAGTAATTATTATGTCAATGCAAACTTAATAGAACTTTGCGCCAAAACAATCACGGACTGGTGCATTGTCAGGGTCTATATCTTTTTAAAGCATTTCTCACTTCATGACTTGATGTTGTGGTTGTAAACATCCTTCTCATCTCCTTATTAACCACTTTTGGTAGGATACCTAGGCATTTGAAGTTTCATTTGCTTTCCTGGTAACTGAACAGTTCAAAAAAATGTTTCAAGGAAGCACTAGCAATATTTTCATTGCCTTCTATGTGATGACCTTCATTGTCTTGAATTTTATGGAAGCACTGTTTTCTTCTCCTTTCCTTTATGACCTATGAAAGTATGAGGTGTTTTGTCCCCATTCGGTACCCATTTTCCTTTGTACCAATTATTAGAGACATGTCTATATACTAAGTCAATCCAAGTTTCACTTAAACCCAATTTTCTCATGACTCTACAAATATAGGGCCATGAGACCCTATCATATTCTTTGGTCATGTCTAGTTTTAGGACTATGTTGTCACGGTCATTATTCTTAGAAATGTCCTGAACTAGTTCTTGAGCTAGGAAAATATTGTTAGTTATAACTCTAGCTTGTTTGAAACCACTCTGATTAGGAGATATTATGCTTGGCAAAACTTGGCTAATTCTATTAGACAAGATTTTAGCAATGATTTTACTAAAGATATTGCATAAACTTATAGGTCTTATATTGGGGTTGAGGGCATTTTGGGAACATTACTAAACAAGTATAAGACACATACTTGGGCATTGGTGCTCCAAAGAAGAATTATTTTATGGTCCTATGCAGCTCAATAATTATTATGTCAATGCAAACTTAATAGAACTTTGCGCCAAAACAATCACGGACTGGTGCATTGTCAGGGTCTATATCTTTTTAAAGCATTTCTCACTTCATGACTTGATGTTGTGGTTGTAAACATCCTTCTCATCTCCTTAGTAACCACTTTTGGTAGGATACCTAGGCATTTGAAGTTTCATTTGCTTTCCTGGTAACTGAACAGTTCAACAAAATGTTTTATGACAGCATTAGCAATATTTTCATTGCCTTCTATGTGATGACCTTCATTGTCTTGAATTTTATGGAGGCATTGTTTTCTTCTCCTCTCTTTTATGACCTTATGAAAGTAAGGTGTTTTTTCCCCATTCTGTAGCCATTTTGCTTTGTACCAATTATAAGAGACATGTCTATATACTAAGACAATCCGAGTTTCACTGAAACCCAATTTTCTCATTACTCTACAAATATAGGGCCATGAGACCCTATCATATTCTTTGGCCATGTCTAATTTTTGGACTATGTTGTCATGGTCATTATTCTTAGAAATGTCCTGAACTAGTTAATGAGCTAGGAAAATATTTTCAGTTATAGCTCTAGCTTGTTTGAAACCACTCTGATTAGGAGATATTATGCTTGGCAAAACTTGGCTAATTCTATTAGACAAGATTTTAGCAATGATTTTACTAAAGATATTGCATAAACTTATAGGTCTTATATTGGGGTTGAGGGCATTTTGGGAACATTACTAAACAAGTATAAGACACATACCTGGGCATTGGTGCTCCAAAAAAGAATTATTTTATGGTCCCATGCAGCTCAGTAATTATTATGTCAATGCAAACTTAATAGAACTTTGCGCCAAAACAATCACGGACTGGTGCATTGTCAGGGTCTATATCTTTTTAAATCCTTTCTCACTTCATCACTTGATGTTGTGGTTGTAAACATCCTTCTCATCTCCTTAGTAACCACTTTTGGTAGGATACCTACGCATTTGAAGTTTCATTTGCTTTCCGGTAATCTAACAGTTCAACAAAATGTTTTATGCCAGCATTAGCAATATTTTCATTGCCTTCTATGTGATGACCTTCATTGTGTTGAATTTTATGGAGGCATTGTTTTCTTCTCCTCTCCTTTATGACCTTATGAAAGTATGAGGTATTTTTCCCCATTTAGTAGTTATTTTGCTTTGTACCAATTATAAGAGACATGTCTATATACTAAGACAATCCGAGTTTCACTGAAACCCAATTTTCTCATTACTCTACAAATATAGGGCCATGAGACCCTATCATATTATTTGGCCATGTCTAGTTTTTGGACTATGTTGTCATGGTCATTATTCTTAGAAATGTCCTGAACTAGTTCTTGAGCTAGGAAAATATTGTTAGTTATAACTCTAGCTTGTTTGAAACCACTCTGATTAGGAGATATTATGCTTGGCAAAACTTGGCTAATTCTATTAGACAAGATTTTAGCAATGATTTTACTAAAGATATTGCATAAACTTATAGGTCTTATATTGGGGTTGAGGGCATTTTGGGAACATTACTAAACAAGTATAAGACACACACCTAGGCATTGGTGCTCCAAAAAAGAATTATTTTATGGTCCCATGCAGCTCAGTAATTATTATGTCAATGCAAACTTAATAGAACTTTGCGCCAAAACAATCACGGACTGGTGCATTGTCAGGGTCTATATCTTTTTAAAGCATTTCTCACTTCATGACTTGATGTTGTGGTTGTAAACATCCTTCTCATCTCCTTAGTAACCACTTTTGGTAGGATACCTAGGCATTTGAAGTTTCATTTGCTATCCTGGTAACTGAACAGTTCAACAAAATGTTTTATGGCAAAATTAACAATATTTTCATTGCCTTCTATGTGATGACCTTCATTGTCTTGAATTTTATGGAGGCATTGTTTTCTTCTCCTCTCCTTTATGACCTTATGAAAGTATGAGGTGTTTTGTCACCATTCTGGAGCCATTTTGCTTTGTACCAATTATAAGAGACATGTCTATATATTAAGACAATCCGAGTTTCACTGAAACCCAATTTTCTCATTACTCTATAAATATAGGGCCATGAGACCCTATCATATTCTTTGGCCATGTCTAGTTTTTGGACTATGTTGTCATGGTCATTATTCTTAGAAATGTCCTGAACTAGTTCATGAGCTAGGAAAATATTGTCAGTTATAGCTCTAGCTTGTTTGAAACCACTCTGATTAGGAGATATTATGCTTGGCAAAACTTGGCTAATTCTATTAGACAAGATTTTAGCAATGATTTTACTAAAGATATTGCATAAACTTATAGGTCTTATATTGGGGTTGAGGGCATTTTGGGAACATTACTAAACAAGTATAAGACACATACCTGGGCATTGGTGCTCCAAAAAAGAATTATTTTATGGTCCTATGCAGCTCAGTAATTATTATGTCAATGCAAACTTAATAGAACTTTGCGCCAAAACAATCACGGACTGGTGCATTGTCACGGTCTATATCTTTTTAAAGCATTTCTCACTTCATGACTTGATGTTGTGGTTGTAAACATCCTTCTCATCTCCTTAGGAACCACTTTTGGTAGGATACCCAGGCATTTGGAGTTTCATTTGCTTTCCTGGTAATTAAACAGTTCAACAAAATGTTTTATGCCAGCATTAGCAATATTTTCATTGCCTTCTATGTGATGACCTTCATAGTCTTGAATTTTATGGAGGCATTGTTTTCTTCTCCTCTCCTTTATGACCTTATGAAAGTATGAGGTATTTTGTCACCATTCTGTTTGCTTTGTACCAATTATAAGAGACATGTCTATATATTAAGACAATCCGAGTTTCACTGAAACCCAATTTTCTCATTACTCTATAAATATAGGGCCATGAGACCCTATCATATTCTTTGGCCATGTCTAGTTTTTGGACTATGTTGTCATGGTCATTATTCTTAGAAATGTCCTGAACTAGTTCTTGAGCTAGGAAAATATTGTCAGTTATAGCTCTAGCTTGTTTGAAACCACTCTGATTAGGAGATATTATGCTTGGCAAAACTTGGCTAATTCTATTAGACAAGATTTTAGCAATGATTTTACTAAAGATATTGCATAAACTTATAGGTCTTATATTGGGGTTGAGGGCATTTTGGGAACATTACTAAACAAGTATAAGACACATACCTAGGCATTGGTGCTCCATAAAAGAATTATTTTATGGTCCATGCAGCTCAGTAATTATTATGTCAATGCAAACTTAGTAGAACTTTGCGCCAAAACAATCAGGGACTGGTGCATTGTCAGGGTCTATATCTTTTTAAAGCATTTCTCACTTCATGACTTGATGTTGTGGTTGTAAACATCCTTCTCATCTCCTTAGTAACCACTTTTGGTAGGATACCTAGGCATTTGAAGTTTCATTTGCTTTCCTGGTAACTGAACAGTTCAACAAAATGTTTTATGCCAGGATTAGCAATATTTTCATTGCCTTCTATGTGATGACCTTCATTTTCTTGAATTTTATGGAGGCATTATTTTCTTCTCCTCTCCTTTATGACCTTATGAAAGTATGAGGTGTTTTTTCCCCATTCTGTAGCCATTTTGCTTTGTACCAATTATAAGAGACATGTCTATATACTAAGACAATCCAATTTTCTCATTACTCTACAAAAATAGGGCCATGAGACCCTATCATATTCTTTGGCCATGTCTAGTTTGTGGACTATATTGTCATGGTCATTATTCTTAGAAATGTCCTGAACTATATCTCAAGCTAGGAAAATATTGTCTGTTATAGCTCTAGCTTGTATGAAACCTCTCTGATTAGGAGAGATTATGCTTGGCAAAACTTGGCTAATTCTATTAGACAAGAATTTAGCAATGATTTTACTAAAGATATTGCATAAACTTATAGGTCTTATATTGGGGTTGAGGCCATTTTGGGAGCATTACTAAACAAGTATAAGACACATACCTAGGCATTGGTGCTCCAAAAAGTAATTATTTTATGGTCCTATGCAGCTCAAGAATTATTATGTCAATGCAAACTTAATAGAACTTTGCGCCAAAACAATCACGGACTGGTGCATTGTCAGGGTCTATATCTTTTTAAAGCATTTCTCACTTCATGACTAGATGTTGTGGTTGTAAACATCCTTCTCATCTCCTTAGTAAACCACTTCTGGTAGGATACCTAGGCATTTGGAGTTTCATTTGCTTTCCTGGTAACTAAACAGTTCAACAAAATGTTTTATGGCAGCATTAGCAATATTTTCATTGCCGTCTATGTGATGACCTTCATTGTCTTGAATTTTATGGAGGCATTGTTTTCTTCTCCTCTCCTTTATGACCTTATGAAAGTATGAGGTGTTTTGTCACCCTTCTATAGCCATTTTGCTTTGTACCAATTATAAGAGACATGTCTATATATTAAGACAATCCGAATTTCACTGAAACCCAATTTTCTCATTATTCTATAAATATAGGGCCATGAGACCCTATCATATTCTTTGGCCATGTCTAGTTTTTGGACTATGTTGTCATGGTCATTATTCTTAGAAATGTCCTGAACTAGTTCTTGTGCTAGGAAAATATTGTCAGTTATAGCTCTAGAGTGTTTCAAACCACTCTGATTAGGAGATATTATGCTTGGCAAAACTTGGCTAATTCTATTAGACAAGATTTTAGCAATGATTTTACTAAAGATATTGCATAAACTTATAGGTCTTATATTGGGGTTGAGGGCATTTTGGGAACATTACTAAACAAGTATAAGACACATACCTGGGCATTGGTGCTCCAAAAAGAATTATTTTATGGTCCTATGCAGCTCAAGAATTATTATGTCAATGCAAACTTAATAGAACTTTGCGCCAAAACAATCACTGACTGGTGCCTTCTCGTGGTCTATAACTTTTTAAAGCATTTCTCACTTCATGACTTGATGTTGTGGTTGTAAACATCCTTCTCATCTCCTTAGTAACCACTTTTGGTAGGATACCTAGGCATTTGAAGTTTCATTTGCTTTCCTGGTAACTAAACAGTTCAACAAAATGTTTTATGGCAGCATTAGCAATATTTTCATTGCCTTCTATGTGATGACCTTCATTGTCTTGAATTTTATGGAGGGATTGGTTTCTTCTCCTCTCCTTTATGACCTTATGAAAGTATGAGGTGTTTTGTCACCATTCTGTAGCCATTTTGCTTTGTACCAATTATAAGAGACATGTCTATATATTAAGACAATCCGAGTTTCACTGAAACCCAATTTTCTCATTACTCTATAAATATAGGGCCATGAGACCCTATCATATTCTTTGGCCATGTCTAGTTTTTGGACTATGTTGTCATGGTCATTATTCTTAGAAATGTCCTGAACTAGTTCATGAGCTAGGAAAATATTGTCAGTTATAGCTCTAGATTGTTTCAAACCATTCTGATTAGGAGATATTATGCTTGGCAAAACTTGGCTAATTCTATTAGACAAGATTTTAGCAATGATTTTACTAAAGATATTGCATAAACTTATAGGTCTTATATTGGGGTTGAGGGCATTTTGGGAACATTACTAAACAAGTATAAGACACATACCTGGGCATTGGTGCTCCAAAAAAGAATTATTTTATGGTCCTATGCAGCTCAGTAATTATTATGTCAATGCAAACTTAATAGAACTTTGCGCCAAAACAATCACGGACTGGTGCATTGTCAGGGTCTATATCTTTTTAAAGCATTTCTCACTTCATGACTTGATGTTGTGGTTGTAAACATCCTTCTCATCTCCTTAGTAACCACTTCTGGTAGGATACCTAGGCATTTGGAGTTTCATTTGCTTTCCTGGTAACTAAACAGTTCAACAAAATGTTTTATGCCAGCATTAGCAATATTTTCATTGCCTTCTATGTGATGACCTTCATTGTCTTGAATTTTATGGAGGCATTGTTTTCTTCTCCTCTCCTTTATGACCTTATGAAAGTATGAGGTGTTTTGTCACCATTTTGCTTTGTACCAATTATAAGAGACATGTCTATATATTAAGACAATCCGAGTTTCACTGAAACCCAATTTTCTCATTACTCTATAAATATAGGGCCATGAGACCCTATCATATTCTTTGGCCATGTCTAGTTTTTGGACTATGTTGTCATGGTCATTATTCTTAGAAATGTCCTGAACTAGTTCATGAGCTAGGAAAATATTGTCAGTTATAGCTCTAGCTTGTTTGAAACCACTGATTAGGAGATATTATGCTTGGCAAAACTTGGCTAATTCTATTAGACAAGATTTTAGCAATGATTTTACTAAAGATATTGCATAAACTTATAGGTCTTATATTGGGGTTGAGGGCATTTTGGGAACATTACTAAACAAGTATAAGACACATACCTGGGCATTGGTGCTCCAAAAAGAATTATTTTATGGTCCTATGCAGCTCAAGAATTATTATGTCAATGCAAACTTAATAGAACTTTGCGCCAAAACAATCACTGACTGGTGCATTGTCAGGTCTATATCTTTTAAAGCATTTCTCACTTCATGACTTGATGTTGTGGTTGTAGACATCCTTCTCATCTCCTTAGTAACCACTTTTGGTAGGATACCTAGGCATTTGAAGTTTCATTTGCTTTCCGGTAATCAACAGTTCAACAAAATGTTTTATGGCAGGATTAGCAATATTTTCATTGCCTTCTATGTGATGACCTTCATTGTCTTGAAATTTATGGAGGCATTGTTTTCTTCTCCTCTCCTTTATGACCTTATGAAAGTATGAGGTGTTTTGTCACCATTCTGTAGCCATTTTGCTTTGTACCAATTATAAGAGACATGTCTATATATTAAGACAATCCGAGTTTCACTGAAACCCAATTTTCTCATTACTCTATAAATATAGGGCCATGAGACCCTATCATATTCTTTGGCCATGTCTAGTTTTTGGACTATGTTGTCATGGTCATTATTCTTAGAAATGTCCTGAACTAGTTCATGAGCTAGGAAAATATTTTCAGTTATAGCTCTAGCTTGTTTGAAACCACTCTGATTAGGAGATATTATGCTTGGCAAAACTTGGCTAATTCTATTAGACAAGATTTTAGCAATGATTTTACTAAAGATATTGCATAAACTTATAGGTCTTATATTGGGGTTGAGGGCATTTTGGGAACATTACTAAACAAGTATAAGACACACACCTAGGCATTGGTGCTCCAAAAAAGAATTATTTTATGGTCCCATGCAGCTCAGTAATTATTATGTCAATGCAAACATAATAGAACTTTGCGCCAAAACAATCAGGGACTGGTGCACTGTTAGGGTCTATATATTTTGAAGCATTTCTCACTTCATGACTTGATGTTGTGGTTGTAAACATCCTTCTCATCTCCTTAGTAACCACTTCTGGTTGGATACCCAGGCATTTGAAGTTTCATTTGCTTTCCTGGTAACTGAACAGTTCAACAAAATGTTTTATGGCAGCATTAGCAATATTTTCATTGCCTTCTATGTGATGACCTTCATTGTCTTGAATTTTATGGAGGCATTGTTTTCTTCTCCTCTCCTTTATGACCTTATGAAAGTATGAGGTGTTTTGTCACCATTCTGTAGCCATTTTGCTTTGTACCAATTATAAGAGACATGTCTATATATTAAGACAATCCGAGTTTCACTGAAACCCAATTTTCTCATTACTCTATAAATATAGGGCCATGAGACCCTATCATATTCTTTGGCCATGTCTAGTTTTTGGACTATGTTGTCATGGTCATTATTCTTAGAAATGTCCTGAACTAGTTCTTGAGCTAGGAAAATATTGTCACTTATAACTCTAGCTTGTTTGAAACCACTCGGATTAGGAGATATTATGCTTGGCAAAACTTGGCTAATTCTATTAGACAAGATTTTAGCAATGATTTTACTAAAGATATTGCATAAACTTATAGGTCTTATATTGGGGTTGAGGGCATTTTGGGAACATTACTAAACAAGTATAAGACACATACCTGGGCATTGGTGCTCCAAAAAAGAATTATTTTATGGTCCCATGCAGCTCAGTAATTATTATGTCAATGCAAACTTAATAGAACTTTACTGGTGCATTGTCAGGGTCTATATCTTTTTAAAGCATTTCTCACTTCATGACTTGATGTTGTGGTTGTAAACATCCTTCTCATCTCCTTAGTAACCACTTTTGGTAGGATACCTAGGCATTTGAAGTTTCATTTGCTTTCCTGGTAACTGAACAGTTCAACAAAATGTTTTATGGCAGGATTAGCAATATTTTCATTGCCTTCTATGTGATGACCTTCATTGTCTTGAATTTTATGGAGGCATTGTTTTCTTCTCCTCTCCTTTATGACCTTATGAAAGTATGAGGTGTTTTGTCACCATTCTGTAGCCATTTTGCTTTGTACCAATTATAAGAGACATGTCTATATATTAAGACAATCCGAGTTTCACTGAAACCCAATTTTCTCATTACTCTATAAATATAGGGCCATGAGACCCTATCATATTCTTTGGCCATGTCTAGTTTTTGGACTATGTTGTCATGGTCATTATTCTTAGAAATGTCCTGAACTAGTTCATGAGCTAGGAAAATATTTTCAGTTATAGCTCTAGCTTGTTTGAAACCACTCTGATTAGGAGATATTATGCTTGGCAAAACTTGGCTAATTCTATTAGACAAGATTTTAGCAATGATTTTACTAAAGATATTGCATAAACTTATAGGTCTTATATTGGGGTTGAGGGCATTTTGGGAACATTACTAAACAAGTATAAGACACACACCTAGGCATTGGTGCTCCAAAAAAGAATTATTTTATGGTCCCATGCAGCTCAGTAATTATTATGTCAATGCAAACTTAATAGAACTTTGCGCCAAAACAATCACGGACTGGTGCATTGTCAGGGTCTATATATTTTAAAGCATTTCTCACTTCATGACTTGATGTTGTGGTTGTAAACATCCTTCTCATCTCCTTAGTAACCACTTTTGGTAGGATACCTAGGCATTTGAAGTTTCATTTGCTTTCCTGGTAACTGAACAGTTCAACAAAATGTTTTATGGCAGCATTAGCAATATTTTCATTGCCTTCTATGTGATGACCTTCATTGTCTTGAATTTTATGGAGGCATTGTTTTCTTCTCCTCTCCTTTATGACCTTATGAAAGTATGAGGTGTTTTGTCACCATTCTGTAGCCATTTTGCTTGGCACCAATTATAAGAGACATGTCTATATATTAAGACAATCCGAGTTTCACTGAAACCCAATTTTCTCATTACTCTATAAATATAGGGCCATGAGACCCTATCATATTCTTTGGCCATGTCTAGTTTTTGGACTATGTTGTCATGGTCATTATTCTTAGAAATGTCCTGAACTAGTTCATGAGCTAGGAAAATATTTTCAGTTATAGCTCTAGCTTGTTTGAAACCACTTTAATTAGGAGATATTATGCTTGGCAAAACTTGGCTAATTCTATTAGACAAGATTTTAGCAATGATTTTACTAAAGATATTGCATAAACTTATAGGTCTTATATTGGGGTTGAGGGCATTTTGGGAACATTACTAAACAAGTATAAGACACATACCTGGGCATTGGTGCTCCAAAAAAGAATTATTTTATGGTCCTATGCAGCTCAGTAATTATTATGTCAATGCAAACTTAATAGAACTTTGCGCCAAAACAATCACGGACTGGTGCATTGTCAGGGTCGATATATTTTTAAAGCATTTCTCACTTCATGACTTGATGTTGTGGTTGTAAACATCCTTCTCATCTCCTTAGTAACCACTTCTGGTAGGATACCTAGGCATTTGGAGTTTCATTTGCTTTCCTGGTAACTAAACAGTTCAACAAAATGTTTTATGCCAGCATTAGCAATATTTTCATTGCCTTCTATGTGATGACCTTCATTGTCTTGAATTTTATGGAGGCATTGTTTTCTTCTCCTCTCCTTTATGACCTTATGAAAGTATGAGGTGTTTTGTCACCATTCTGTAGCCATTTTGCTTTGTACCAATTATAAGAGACATGTCTATATATTAAGACAATCCGAGTTTCACTGAAACCCAATTTTCTCATTACTCTATAAATATAGGGCCATGAGACCCTATCATATTCTTTGGCCATGTCTAGTTTTTGGACTATGTTGTCATGGTCATTATTCTTAGAAATGTCCTGAACTGGTTCATGAGCTAGGAAAATATTTTCAGTTATAGCTCTAGCTTGTTTGAAACCACTCTGATTAGGAGATATTATGCTTGGCAAAACTTGGCTAATTCTATTAGACAAGATTTTAGCAATGATTTTACTAAAGATATTGCATAAACTTATAGGTCTTATATTGGGGTTGAGGGCATTTTGGGAACATTACTAAACAAGTATAAGACACACACCAAGGCATTGGTGCTGCATAAAAGAATTATTTTATGGTCCTATGCAGCTCAGTAATTATTATGTCAATGCAAACTTAATAGAACTTTGCGCCAAAACAATCACGGACTGGTGCATTGTCAGGGTCTATATCTTTTTAAAGCATTTCTCACTTCATGACTTGATGTTGTGGTTGTAAACATCCTTCTCATCTCCTTATTAACCACTTTTGGTAGGATACCTAGGCATTTGAAGTTTCATTTGCTTTCCTGGTAACTGAACAGTTCAACAAAATATTTTATGGCAGCATTAGCAATATTTTCATTGCCGTCTATGTGATGACCTTCATTGTCTTGAATTTTATGGAGGCATTGTTTTCTTCTCCTCTCCTTTATGACCTTATGAAAGTATGAGGTGTTTTGTCACCATTCTGTAGCCATTTTGCTTTGTACCAATTATAAGAGACATGTCTATATATTAAGACAATCCGAGTTTCACTGAAACCCAATTTTCTCATTACTCTATAAATATAGGGCCATGAGACCCTATCATATTCTTTGGCCATGTCTAGTTTTTGGACTATGTTGTCATGGTCATTATTCTTAGAAATGTCCTGAACTAGTTCATGAGCTAGGAAAATATTTTCAGTTATAGCTCTAGCTTGTTTGAAACCACTCTGATTAGGAGATATTATGCTTGGCAAAACTTGGCTAATTCTATTAGACAAGATTTTAGCAATGATTTTACTAAAGATATTGCATAAACTTATAGGTCTTATATTGGGGTTGAGGGCATTTTGGGAACATTACTAAACAAGTATAAGACACACACCTAGGCATTGGTGCTCCAAAAAAGAATTATTTTATGGTCCCATGCAGCTCAGTAATTATTATGTCAATGCAAACTTAATAGAACTTTGCGCCAAAACAATCACGGACTGGTGCATTGTCAGGGTCTATATCTTTTTAAAGCATTTCTCACTTCATGACTTGATGTTGTGGTTGTAAACATCCTTCTCATCTCCTTAGTAACCACTTTTGGTAGGATACCTAGGCATTTGAAGTTTCATTTGCTTTCCTGGTAACTGAACAGTTCAACAAAATGTTTTATGGCAGCATTAGCAATATTTTCATTGCCTTCTATGTGATGACCTTCATTGTCTTGAATTTTATGGAGGCATTGTTTTCTTCTCCTCTCCTTTATGACCTTATGAAAGTATGAGGTGTTTTGTCACCATTTTGCTTTGTACCAATTATAAGAGACATGTCTATATATTAAGACAATCCGAGTTTCACTGAAACCCAATTTTCTCATTACTCTATAAATATAGGGCCATGAGACCCTATCATATTCTTTGGCCATGTCTAGTTTTTGGACTATGTTGTCATGGTCATTATTCTTAGAAATGTCCTGAACTAGTTCATGAGCTAGGAAAATATTGTCAGTTATAGCTCTAGCTTGTTTGAAACCACTCTGATTAGGAGATATTATGCTTGGCAAAACTTGGCTAATTCTATTAGACAAGATTTTAGCAATGATTTTACTAAAGATATTGCATAAACTTATAGGTCTTATATTGGGGTTGAGGGCATTTTGGGAACATTACTAAACAAGTATAAGACACACACCTAGGCATTGGTGCTCCAAAAAGAATTATTTTATGGTCCCATGCAGCTCAGTAATTATTATGTCAATGCAAACTTAATAGAACTTTGCGCCAAAACAATCACGGACTGGTGCATTGTCAGGGTCTATATCTTTTAAAGCATTTCTCACTTCATGACTTGATGTTGTGGTTGTAAACATCCTTCTCATCTCCTTAGTAACCACTTTTGGTAGGATACCTAGGCATTTGAAGTTTCATTTGCTTTCCTAGTAACTGAACAGTTCAACAAAATGTTTTATGGCAGCATTAGCAATATTTTCATTGCCTTCTATGTGATGACCTTCATTGTCTTGAATTTTATGGAGGCATTGTTTTCTTCTCCTCTCCTTTATGACCTTATGAAAGTATGAGGTGTTTTGTCACCATTCTGTAGCCATTTTGCTTTGTACCAATTATAAGAGACATGTCTATATATTAAGACAATCCGAGTTTCACTGAAACCCAATTTTCTCATTACTCTATAAATATAGGGCCATGAGACCCTATCATATTCTTTGGCCATGTCTAGTTTTTGGACTATGTTGTCATGGTCATTATTCTTAGAAATGTCCTGAACTAGTTCTTGAGCTAGGAAAATATTGTCAATTATAGCTCTAGCTTGTTTGAAACCACTCTGATTAGGAGATATTATGCTTGGCAAAACTTGGCTAATTCTATTAGACAAGATTTTAGCAATGATTTTACTAAAGATATTGCATAAACTTATAGGTCTTATATTGGGGTTGAGGGCATTTTGGGAACATTACTAAACAAGTATAAGACACATACCTGGGCATTGGTGCTCCAAAAAAGAATTATTTTATGGTCCTATGCAGCTCAGTAATTATTATGTCAATGCAAACTTAATAGAACTTTGCGCCAAAACAATCACAGACTGGTGCATTGTCAGGGTCTATATCTTTTTAAAGCATTTCTCACTTCATGACTTGATGTTGTGGTTGTAAACATCCTTCTCATCTCCTTAGTAACCACTTCTGGTAGGATACCTAGGCATTTGGAGTTTCATTTGCTTTTCCGGTAACTGAACAGTTCAACAAAATGTTTTATGGCAGCATTAGCAATATTTTCATTGCCTTCTATGTGATGACCTTCATTGTCTTGAATTTTATGGAGGCATTGTTTTCTTCTCCTCTCCTTTATGACCTTATGAAAGTATGAGGTGTTTTGTCACCATTCTGTAGCCATTTTGCTTTGTACCAATTATAAGAGACATGTCTATATATTAAGACAATCCGAGTTTCACTGAAACCCAATTTTCTCATTACTCTATAAATATAGGGCCATGAGACCCTATCATATTCTTTGGCCATGTCTAGTTTTTGGACTATGTTGTCATGGTCATTATTCTTAGAAATGTCCTGAACTAGTTCATGAGCTAGGAAAATATTTTCAGTTATAGCTCTAGCTTGTTTGAAACCACTCTGATTAGGAGATATTATGCTTGGCAAAACTTGGCTAATTCTATTAGACAAGATTTTAGCAATGATTTTACTAAAGATATTGCATAAACTTATAGGTCTTATATTGGGGTTGAGGGCATTTTGGGAACATTACTAAACAAGTATAAGACACACACCTAGGCATTGGTGCTCAAAAAAGAATTATTTTGTGGTCCTATGCTGCTCTGTAATTATTATGTCAATGCAAACATAATAGAACTTTGCGCCAAAACAATCAGGGACTGGTGCACTGTCAGGGTCTATATCTTTTTAAAGCATTTCTCACTTCATGACTTGATGTTGTGGTTGTAAACATCCTTCTCATCTCCTTAGTAACCACTTTTGGTAGGATACCTAGGCATTTGAAGTTTCATTTGCTTTCCTGGTAACTGAACAGTTCAACAAAATGTTTTATGGCAGGATTAGCAATATTTTCATTGCCTTCTATGTGATGACCTTCATTGTCTTGAATTTTATGGAGGCATTGTTTTCTTCTCCTCTCCTTTATGACCTTATGAAAGTATGAGGTGTTTTGTCACCATTCTGTAGCCATTTTGCTTTGTACCAATTATAAGAGACATGTCTATATATTAAGACAATCCGAGTTTCACTGAAACCCAATTTTCTCATTACTCTATAAATATAGGGCCATGAGACCCTATCATATTCTTTGGCCATGTCTAGTTTTTGGACTATGTTGTCATGGTCATTATTCTTAGAAATGTCCTGAACTAGTTCATGAGCTAGGAAAATATTTTCAGTTATAGCTCTAGCTTGTTTGAAACCACTCTGATTAGGAGATATTATGCTTGGCAAAACTTGGCTAATTCTATTAGACAAGATTTTAGCAATGATTTTACTAAAGATATTGCATAAACTTATAGGTCTTATATTGGGGTTGAGGGCATTTTGGGAACATTACTAAACAAGTATAAGACACACACCTAGGCATTGGTGCTCCATAAAAGAATTATTTTATGGTCCCATGCAGCTCAGTAATTATTATGTCAATGCAAACTTAATAGAACTTTACGCCAAAACAATCACGGACTGGTGCATTGTCAGCGTCTATTTCTTTTTAAAGCATTTCTCACTTCATGACTTGATGTTGTGGTTGTAAACATCCTTCTCATCTCCTTAGTAACCACTTCTGGTAGGATACCCAGGCATTTGAAGTTTCATTTGCTTTCTTGGTAACTGAACAGTTCAACAAAATGTTTTATGGCAGCATTAGCAATATTTTCATTGCCTTCTATGTGATGACCTTCATTGTCTTGAATTTTATGGAGGCATTGTTTTCTTCTCCTCTCCTTTATGACCTTATGAAAGTATGAGGTGTTTTGTCACCATTCTGTAGCCATTTTGCTTTGTACCAATTATAAGAGACATGTCTATATATTAAGACAATCCGAGTTTCACTGAAACCCAATTTTCTCATTACTCTATAAATATAGGGCCATGAGACCCTATCATATTCTTTGGCCATGTCTAGTTTTTGGACTATGTTGTCATGGTCATTATTCTTAGAAATGTCCTGAACTAGTTCTTGTGCTAGGAAAATATTGTCAGTTATAGCTCTAGCTTGTTTGAAACCACTCTGATTAGGAGATATTATGCTTGGCAAAACTTGGCTAATTCTATTAGACAAGATTTTAGCAATGATTTTACTAAAGATATTGCATAAACTTATAGGTCTTATATTGGGGTTGAGGGCATTTTGGGAACATTACTAAACAAGTATAAGACACATACTTGGGCATTGGTGCTCCAAAGAAGAATTATTTTATGGTCCTATGCAGCTCAGTAATTATTATGTCAATGCAAACTTAATAGAACTTTGCGCCAAAACAATCACGGACTGGTGCATTGTCAGGGTCTATATCTTTTTAAAGCATTTCTCACTTCATGACTTGATGTTGTGGTTGTAAACATCCTTCTCATCTCCTTAGTAACCACTTTTGGTAGGATACCTAGGCATTTGAAGTTTCATTTGCTTTCCTAGTAACTGAACAGTTCAACAAAATGTTTTATGGCAGGATTAGCAATATTTTCATTGCCTTCTATGTGATGACCTTCATTGTCTTGAATTTTATGGAGGCATTGTTTTCTTCTCCTCTCCTTTATGACCTTATGAAAGTATGAGGTGTTTTGTCACCATTCTGTAGCCATTTTGCTTTGTACCAATTATAAGAGACATGTCTATATATTAAGACAATCCGAGTTTCACTGAAACCCAATTTTCTCATTACTCTATAAATATAGGGCCATGAGACCCTATCATATTCTTTGGCCATGTCTAGTTTTTGGACTATGTTGTCATGGTCATTATTCTTAGAAATGTCCTGAACTAGTTCATGAGCTAGGAAAATATTTTCAGTTATAGCTCTAGCTTGTTTGAAACCACTCTGATTAGGAGATATTATGCTTGGCAAAACTTGGCTAATTCTATTAGACAAGATTTTAGCAATGATTTTACTAAAGATATTGCATAAACTTATAGGTCTTATATTGGGGTTGAGGGCATTTTGGGAACATTACTAAACAAGTATAAGACACATACCTGGGCATTGGTGCTCAAAAAAAAATTATTTTATGGTCCTATGCAGCTCAGTAATTATTATGTCAATGCAAACTTAATAGAACTTTGCGCCAAAACAATCACGGACTGGTGCATTGTCAGGGTCTATATCTTTTTAAAGCATTTCTCACTTCATGACTTGATGTTGTGGTTGTAAACATCCTTCTCATCTCCTTAGTAACCACTTCTGGTAGGATACCTAGGCATTTGGAGTTTCATTTGCTTTTCCGGTAACTGAACAGTTCAACAAAATGTTTTATGGCAGCATTAGCAATATTTTCATTGCCTTCTATGTGATGACCTTCATTGTCTTGAATTTTATGGAGGCATTGTTTTCTTCTCCTCTCCTTTATGACCTTATGAAAGTATGAGGTGTTTTGTCACCATTCTGTAGCCATTTTGCTTTGTACCAATTATAAGAGACATGTCTATATATTAAGACAATCCGAGTTTCACTGAAACCCAATTTTCTCATTACTCTATAAATATAGGGCCATGAGACCCTATCATATTCTTTGGCCATGTCTAGTTTTTGGACTATGTTGTCATGGTCATTATTCTTAGAAATGTCCTGAACTAGTTCATGAGCTAGGAAAATATTGTCAGTTATAGCTCTAGATTGTTTCAAACCATTCTGATTAGGAGATATTATGCTTGGCAAAACTTGGCTAATTCTATTAGACAAGATTTTAGCAATGATTTTACTAAAGATATTGCATAAACTTATAGGTCTTATATTGGGGTTGAGGGCATTTTGGGAACATTACTAAACAAGTATAAGACACATACCTGGGCATTGGTGCTCCAAAAAAGAATTATTTTATGGTCCTATGCAGCTCAGTAATTATTATGTCAATGCAAACTTAGTAGAACTTTGCGCCAAAACAATCAGAGCCTGGTGCACTGTCAGGGTCTATTTCTTTTTAAAGCATTTCTCACTTCATGACTTGATGTTGTGGTTGTAAACATCCTTCTCATCTCCTTAGTAACCACTTTTGGTAGGATACCCAGGCATTTGAAGTTTCATTTGCTTTCTTGGTAACTGAACAGTTCAACAAAATGTTTTATGGCAGCATTAGCAATATTTTCATTGCCTTCTATGTGATGACCTTCATTGTCTTGAATTTTATGGAGGCATTGTTTTCTTCTCCTCTCCTTTATGACCTTATGAAAGTATGAGGTGTTTTGTCACCATTCTGTAGCCATTTTGCTTTGTACCAATTATAAGAGACATGTCTATATATTAAGACAATCCGAGTTTCACTGAAACCCAATTTTCTCATTACTCTATAAATATAGGGCCATGAGACCCTATCATATTCTTTGGCCATGTCTAGTTTTTGGACTATGTTGTCATGGTCATTATTCTTAGAAATGTCCTGAACTAGTTCTTGAGCTAGGATAATATTGTCAGTTATAACTCTAACTTGTTTGAAACCACTCTGATTATGAGATATTATGCTTGGCAAAACTTGGCTAATTCTATTAGACAAGATTTTAGCAATGATTTTACTAAAGTTATTACATAAACTTATAGGTCTTATATTGGGGTTGAGGGCTTTTTGGGAACATTACTAAACAAGTATAAGACACATACCTAGGCATTGGTGCTCCAAAAAAGAATTATTTTATGGTCCTATGCAGCTCAGTAATTATTATGTCAATGCAAACTTAGTAGAACTTTGCGCCAAAACAATCACGGACTGGTGCATTGTCAGGGTCTATATCTTTTTAAAGCATTTCTCACTTCATGACTTGATGTTGTGGTTGTAAACATCCTTCTCATCTCCTTAGTAACCACTTTTGGTAGGATACCTAGGCATTTGAAGTTTCATTTGCTTTTCCGGTAACTGAACAGTTCAACAAAATGTTTTATGGCAGCATTAGCAATATTTTCATTGCCTTCTATGTGATGACCTTCATTGTCTTGAATTTTATGGAGGCATTGTTTTCTTCTCCTCTCCTTTATGACCTTATGAAAGTATGAGGTGTTTTGTCACCATTCTGTAGCCATTTTGCTTTGTACCAATTATAAGAGACATGTCTATATATTAAGACAATCCGAGTTTCACTGAAACCCAATTTTCTCATTACTCTATAAATATAGGGCCATGAGACCCTATCATATTCTTTGGCCATGTCTAGTTTTTGGACTATGTTGTCATGGTCATTATTCTTAGAAATGTCCTGAACTAGTTCATGAGCTAGGAAAATATTTTCAGTTATAGCTCTAGCTTGTTTGAAACCACCCTGATTAGGAGATATTATGCTTGGCAAAACTTGGCTAATTCTATTAGACAAGATTTTAGCAATGATTTTACTAAAGATATTGCATAAACTTATAGGTCTTATATTGGGGTTGAGGGCATTTTGGGAACATTACTAAACAAGTATAAGACACATACCTGGGCATTGGTGCTCCAAAAAAAGAATTATTTTATGGTCCTATGCAGCTCAGTAATTATTATGTCAATGCAAACTTAATAGAACTTTGACCAAAACAATCACGGACTGGTGCATTGTCAGGGTCTATATCTTTTTAAAGCATTTCTCACTTCATGACTTGATGTTGTGGTTGTAAACATCCTTCTCATCTCCTTAGTAACCACTTCTGGTAGGATACCTAGGCATTTGAAGTTTCATTTGCTTTCCTGGTAACTGAACAGTTCAACAAAATGTTTTATGCCAGCATTAGCAATATTTTCATTGCCTTCTATGTGATGACCTTCATTGTCTTGAATTTTATGGAGGCATTGTTTTCTTCTCCTCTCCTTTATGACCTTATGAAAGTATGAGGTGTTTTGTCACCATTCTGTAGCCATTTTGCTTTGTACCAATTATAAGAGACATGTCTATATATTAAGACAATCCGAGTTTCACTGAAACCCAATTTTCTCATTACTCTATAAATATAGGGCCATGAGACCCTATCATATTCTTTGGCCATGTCTAGTTTTTGGACTATGTTGTCATGGTCATTATTCTTAGAAATGTCCTGAACTAGTTCATGAGCTAGGAAAATATTGTCAGTTATAGCTCTAGCTTGTTTCAAACCATTCTGATTAGGAGATATTATGCTTGGCAAAACTTGGCTAAATCTATTAGACAAGATTTTAGCAATGATTCTACTAAAGATATTGCATAAACTTATAGGTCTTATATTGGGGTTGAGGGCATTTTTGGAACATTACTAAACAAGTATAAGACACATACCTGGGCATTGGTGCTCCAAAAAAGAATTATTTTATGGTCCTATGCAGCTCAGTAATTATTATGTCAATGCAAACTTAATAGAACTTTGCGATAAACAATCACGGACTGGTGCATTGTCAGGGTCTATATCTTTTTAAAGCATTTCTCACTTCATGACTTGATGTTGTGGTTGTAAACATCCTTCTCATCTCCTTAGTAACCACTTTTGGTAGGATACCTAGGCATTTGAAGTTTCATTTGCTTTCCTGGTAACTGAACAGTTCAACAAAATGTTTTATGGCAACATTAGCAATATTTTCATTGCCTTCTATGTGATGACCTTCATTGTCTTGAATTTTATGGAGGCATTGTTTTCTTCTCCTCTCCTTTATGACCTTATGAAAGTATGAGGTGTTTTGTCACCATTCTGTAGCCATTTTGCTTTGTACCAATTATAAGAGACATGTCTATATATTAAGACAATCCGAGTTTCACTGAAACCCAATTTTCTCATTACTCTATAAATATAGGGCCATGAGACCCTATCATATTCTTTGGCCATGTCTAGTTTTTGGACTATGTTGTCATGGTCATTATTCTTAGAAATGTCCTGAACTAGTTCATGAGCTAGGAAAATATTCTCAGTTATAGCACTAGCTTGTTTGAAACCACTCTTAGGAGATATTATGCTTGGCAAAACTTGGCTAATTCTATTAGACAAGATTTTAGCAATGATTTTACTAAAGATATTGCATAAACTTATAGGTCTTATATTGGGGTTGAGGGCATTTTGGGAACATTACTAAACAAGTATAAGACACACACCTAGGCATTGGTGCTCCATGAAAGAATTATTTTATGGTCCTATGCAGCTCAGTAATTATTATGTCAATGCAAACTTAATAGAACTTTGCGCCAAAACAATCACGGACTGGTGCATTGTCAGGGTCTATATCTTTTTAAAGCATTTCTCACTTCATGACTTGATGTTGTGGTTGTAAACATCCTTCTCATCTCCTTAGTAACCACTTTTGGTAGGATACCTAGGCATTTGAAGTTTCATTTGCTTTCCTGGTAACTGAACAGTTCAACAAAATGTTTTATGGAAGCATTAGCAATATTTTCATTGCCTTCTATGTGATGACCTTCATTGTCTTGAATTTTATGGAGGCATTGTTTTCTTCTCCTCTCCTTTATGACCTTATGAAAGTATGAGGTGTTTTGTCACCATTCTGTAGCCATTTTGCTTTGTACCAATTATAAGAGACATGTCTATATATTAAGACAATCCGAGTTTCACTGAAACCCAATTTTCTCATTACTCTATAAATATAGGGCCATGAGACCCTATCATATTCTTTGGCCATGTCTAGTTTTTGGACTATGTTGTCATGGTCATTATTCTTAGAAATGTCTTGAACTAGTTCATGAGCTAGGAAAATATTTTCAATTATAGCTCTAGCTTGTTTGAAACCACTCTGATTAGGAGATATTATGCTTGGCAAAACTTGGCTAATTCTATTAGACAAGATTTTAGCAATGATTTTACTAAAGATATTGCATAAACTTATAGGTCTTATATTGGGGTTGAGGGCATTTTGGGAACATTACTAAACAAGTATAAGACACATACCTGGGCATTGGTGCTCCAAAAAAGAATTATTTTATGGTCCTATGCAGCTCAGTAATTATTATGTCAATGCAAACTTAATAGAACTTTGCGCCAAAACAATCACGGACTGGTGCATTGTCAGGGTCTATATCTTTTTAAAGCATTTCTCACTTCATGACTTGATGTTGTGGTTGTAAACATCCTTCTCATCTCCTTAGTAACCACTTTTGGTAGGATACCTAGGCATTTGAAGTTTCATTTGCTTTCCTGGTAACTGAACAGTTCAACAAAATGTTTTATGGCAGCATTAGCAATATTTTCATTGCCTTCTATGTGATGACCTTCATTGTCTTGAATTTTATGGAGGCATTGTTTTCTTCTCCTCTCCTTTATGACCTTATGAAAGTATGAGGTGTTTTGTCACCATTCTGTAGCCATTTTGCTTTGTACCAATTATAAGAGACATGTCTATATATTAAGACAATCCGAGTTTCACTGAAACCCAATTTTCTCATTACTCTATAAATATAGGGCCATGAGACCCTATCATATTCTTTGGCCATGTCTAGTTTTTGGACTATGTTGTCATGGTCATTATTCTTAGAAATGTCCTGAACTAGTTCATGAGCTAGGAAAATATTTTCAGTTATAGCTCTAGCTTGTTTGAAACCACTCTGATTAGGAGATATTATGCTTGGCAAAACTTGGCTAATTCTATTAGACAAGATTTTAGCAATGATTTTACTAAAGATATTGCATAAACTTATAGGTCTTATATTGGGGTTGAGGGCATTTTGGGAACATTACTAAACAAGTATAAGACACATACCTAGGCATTGGTGCTCCAAAAAAGAATTATTTTATGGTCCTATGCAGCTCAGTAATTATTATGTCAATGCAAACTTAATAGAACTTTGCGCCAAAACAATCACGGAGTGGTGCATTGTCAGGGTCTATATCTTTTTAAAGCATTTCTCACTTCATGACTTGATGTTGTGGTTGTAAACATCCTTCTCATCTCCTTAGTAACCACTTTTGGTAGGATACCTAGGCATTTGAAGTTTCATTTGCTTTCCTGGTAACTGAACAGTTCAACAAAATGTTTTATGGCAGCATTAGCAATATTTTCATTGCCTTCTATGTGATGACCTTCATTGTCTTGAATTTTATGGAGGCATTGTTTTCTTCTCCTCTCCTTTATGACCTTATGAAAGTATGAGGTGTTTTGTCACCATTCTGTAGCCATTTTGCTTTGTACCAATTATAAGAGACATGTCTATATATTAAGACAATCCGAGTTTCACTGAAACCCAATTTTCTCATTACTCTATAAATATAGGGCCATGAGACCCTATCATATTCTTTGGCCATGTCTAGTTTTTGGACTATGTTGTCATGGTCATTATTCTTAGAAATGTCCTGAACTAGTTATTGAGCTAGGAAAATATTGTCAGTTATAACTCTAGCTTGTTTGAAACCACTCTGATTAGGAGATATTATGCTTGGCAAAACTTGGCTAATTCTATTAGACAAGATTTTAGCAATGATTTTACTAAAGATATTGCATAAACTTATAGGTCTTATATTGGGGTTGAGGGCATTTTGGGAACATTACTAAACAAGTATAAGACACATACCTGGGCATTGGTGCTCCAAAAAAGAATTATTTTATGGTCCTATGCAGCTCAGTAATTATTATGTCAATGCAAACTTAATAGAACTTTGCGCCAAAACAATCACGGACTGGTGCATTGTCAGGGTCTATATCTTTTTAAAGCATTTCTCACTTCATGACTTGATGTTGTGGTTGTAAACATCCTTCTCATCTCCTTAGTAACCACTTTTGGTAGGATACCTAGGCATTTGGAGTTTCATTTGCTTTCCTGGTAACTAAACAGTTCAACAAAATGTTTTATGCCAGCATTAGCAATATTTTCATTGCCTTCTATGTGATGACCTTCATAGTCTTGAATTTTATGGAGGCATTGTTTTCTTCTCCTCTCATTTATGACCTTATGAAAGTATGAGGTGTTTTTCCCCATTCTGTAGTCATTTTGCTTTGTACCAATTATAAGAGACATGTCTATATACTAAGACAATCCGAGTTTCACTGAAACCCAATTTTCTCATTACTCTATAAATATAGGGCCATGAGACCCTATCATATTCTTTGGCCATGTCTAGTTTTTGGACTATGTTGTCATGGTCATTATTCTAAGAAATGTCTTGAACTAGTTCATGAGCTAGGAAAATATTGTCAGTTATAGCTCTCTATCTTGTTTGAAACCACTCTGATTAGGAGATATTATGCTTGGCAAAACTTGGCTAATTCTATTAGACAAGATTTTAGCAATGATTTTACTAAAGATATTGCATAAACTTATAGGTCTTATATTGGGGTTGAGGGCATTTTGGGAACATTACTAAACAAGTATAAGACACATACCTGGGCATTGGTGCTCCAAAAAAGAATTATTTTATGGTCCTATGCAGCTCAGTAATTATTATGTCAATGCAAACTTAATAGAACTTTGCGCCAAAACAATCACGGACTGGTGCATTGTCATGGTCTATATCTTTTTAAAGCATTTCTCACTTCATGACTTGATGTTGTGGTTGTAAACATCCTTCTCATCTCCTTAGTAACCACTTTTGGTAGGATACCTAGGCATTTGAAGTTTCATTTGCTTTCCTGGTAACTGAACAGTTCAACAAAATGTTTTATGGCAGCATTAGCAATATTTTCATTGCCTTCTATGTGATGACCTTCATTGTCTTGAATTTTATGGAGGCATTGTTTTCTTCTCCTCTCCTTTATGACCTTATGAAAGTATGAGGTGTTTTGTCACCATTCTGTAGCCATTTTGCTTTGTACCAATTATAAGAGACATGTCTATATATTAAGACAATCCGAGTTTCACTGAAACCCAATTTTCTCATTACTCTACAAATATAGGGCCATGAGACCCTATCATATTCTTTGGCCATGTCTAGTTTTTGGACTATGTTGTCATGGTCATTATTCTTAGAAATGTCCTGAACTAGTTAATGAGCTAGGAAAATATTGTCAGTTATAGCTCTAGCTTGTTTGAAACCACTCTGATTAGGAGATATTATGCTTGGCAAAACTTGGCTAATTCTATTAGACAAGATTTTAGCAATGATTTTACTAAAGATATTGCATAAACTTATAGGTCTTATATTGGGGTTGAGGGCATTTTGGGAACATTACTAAACAAGTATAAGACACATACCTGGGCATTGGTGCTCCAAAAAAGAATTATTTTATGGTCCTATGCAGCTCAGTAATTATTATGTCAATGCAAACTTAATAGAACTTTGCGCCAAAACAATCACGGACTGGTGCATTGTCAGGGTCTATATCTTTTTAAAGCATTTCTCACTTCATGACTTGATGTTGTGGTTGTAAACATCCTTCTCATCTCCTTATTAACCACTTTTGGTAGGATACCTAGGCATTTGAAGTTTCATTTGCTTTCCTGGTAACTGAACAGTTCAACAAAATATTTTATGGCAGCATTAGCAATATTTTCATTGCCGTCTATGTGATGACCTTCATTGTCTTGAATTTTATGGAGGCATTGTTTTCTTCTCCTCTCCTTTATGACCTTATGAAAGTATGAGGTGTTTTGTCACCCTTCTGTAGCCATTTTGCTTTGTACCAATTATAAGAGACATGTCTATATATTAAGACAATCCAATTTTCTCATTACTCTATAAATATAGGGCCATGAGACCCTATCATATTCTTTGGCCATGTCTAGTTTTTGGACTATGTTGTCATGGTCATTATTCTTAGAAATGTCCTGAACTAGTTCATGAGCTAGGAAAATATTGTCAGTTATAGCTCTAGCTTGTTTGAAACCACTCTGATTAGGAGATATTATGCTTGGCAAAACTTGGCTAATTCTATTAGACAAGATTTTAGCAATGATTTTACTAAAGATATTGCATAAACTTATAGGTCTTATATTGGGGTTGAGGGCATTTTGGGAACATTACTAAACAAGTATAAGACACATACCTGGGCATTGGTGCTCCAAAAAAGAATTATTTTATGGTCCTATGCAGCTCAGTAATTATTATGTCAATGCAAACTTAATAGAACTTTGCGCCAAAACAATCACGGACTGGTGCATTGTCAGGGTCTATAACTTTTTAAAGCATTTCTCACTTCATGACTTGATGTTGTGGTTGTAAACATCCTTCTCATCTCCTTAGTAACCACTTTTGGTAGGATACCTAGGCATTTGAAGTTTCATTTGCTATCCTGGTAACTGAACAGTTCAACAAAATGTTTTATGCCAGCATTAGCAATATTTTCATTGCCTTCTATGTGATGACCTTCATAGTCTTGAATTTTATGGAGGCATTGTTTTCTTCTCCTCTCCTTTATGACCTTATGAAAGTATGAGGTGTTTTTTCCCCATTCTGTAGTCATTTTGCTTTGTACCAATTATAAGAGACATGTCTATATACTAAGACAATCCGAGTTTCACTGAAACCCAATTTTCTCATTACTCTACAAATATATGGCCATGAGACCCTATCATATTATTTGGCCATGTCTAGTTTTTGGACTATGTTGTCATGGTCATTATTCTTAGAAATGTCCTGAACTAGTTCTTGAGCTAGGAAAATATTGTTACTTATAACTCTAGCTTGTTTGAAACCACTCTGATTAGGAGATATTATGCTTGGCAAAACTTGGCTAATTCTATTAGACAAGATTTTAGCAATGATTTTACTAAAGATATTGCATAAACTTATAGGTCTTATATTGGGGTTGAGGGCATTTTGGGAACATTACTAAACAAGTATAAGACACATACCTGGGCATTGGTGCTCCAAAAAAGAATTATTTTATGGTCCTATGCAGCTCAGTAATTATTATGTCAATGCAAACTTAATAGAACTTTGCGCCAAAACAATCACGGACTGGACATATCTTTTTAAAGCATTTCTCACTTCATGACTTGATGTTGTGGTTGTAAACATCCTTCTCATCTCCTTAGTAACCACTTTTGGTAGGATACCTAGGCATTTGAAGTTTCATTTGCTTTCCTGGTAACTGAACAGTTCAACAAAATGTTTTATGGCAGCATTAGCAATATTTTCATTGCCTTCTATGTGATGACCTTCATTGTCTTGAATTTTATGGAGGCATTGTTTTCTTCTCCTCTCCTTTATGACCTTATGAAAGTATGAGGTGTTTTGTCACCATTCTGTAGCCATTTTGCTTTGTACCAATTATAAGAGACATGTCTATATACTAAGACAATCCGAGTTTCACTTTAACCCAATTTTCTCATTACTCTACAAATATAGGGCCATGAGACCCTATCATATTCTTTGGCCATGTCTAGTTTTTGGACTATGTTGTCATGGTCATTATTCTAAGAAATGTCTTGAACTAGTTCATGAGCTAGGAAAATATTGTTACTTATAACTCTAGCCTGTTTGAAACCACTCTGATTAGGAGATATTATGCTTGGCAAAACTTGGCTAATTCTATTAGACAAGATTTTAGCAATGATTTTACTAAAGATATTGCATAAACTTATAGGTCTTATATTGGGGTTGAGGGCATTTTGGGAACATTACTAAACAAGTATAAGACACATACCTAGGCATTGGTGCTCCATAAAAGAATTATTTTATGGTCCCATGCAGCTCAGTAATTATTATGTCAATGCAAACTTAATAGAACTTTGCGCCAAAACAATCACGGACTGGTGCATTGTCAGGGTCTATATCTTTTTAAAGCATTTCTCACTTCATGACTTGATGTTGTGGTTGTAAACATCCTTCTCATCTCCTTAGTAACCACTTTTGGTAGGATACCTAGGCATTTGAAGTTTCATTTGCTTTCTTGGTAACTGAACAGTTCAACAAAATGTTTTATGGCAGCATTAGCAATATTTTCATTGCCTTCTATGTGATGACCTTCATTGTCTTGAATTTTATGGAGGCATTGTTTTCTTCTCCTCTCCTTTATGACCTTATGAAAGTATGAGGTGTTTTGTCACCATTCTGTAGCCATTTTGCTTTGTACCAATTATAAGAGACATGTCTATATACTAAGACAATCCGAGTTTCACTTTAACCCAATTTTCTCATTACTCTACAAATATAGGGCCATGAGACCCTATCATATTCTTTGGCCATGTCTAGTTTTTGGACTATGTTGTCATGGTCATTATTCTTAGAAATGTCCTGAACTAGTTCATGAGCTAGGAAAATATTGTCAGTTATAGCTCTAGCTTGTTTCAAACCATTCTCATTAGGAGATATTATGCTTGGCAAAACTTGGCTAATTCTATTAGACAAGATTTTAGCAATGATTTTACTAAAGATATTGCATAAACTTATAGGTCTTATATTGGGGTTGAGGGCATTTTGGGAACATTACTAAACAAGTATAAGACACATACCTGGGCATTGGTGCTCCAAAAAAGAATTATTTTATGGTCCTATGCAGCTCAGTAATTATTATGTCAATGCAAACTTAATAGAACTTTGCGCCAAAACAATCACGGACTGGTGCATTGTCAGGGTCTATATCTTTTTAAAGCATTTCTCACTTCATGACTTGATGTTGTGGTTGTAAACATCCTTCTCATCTCCTTAGTAACCACTTTTGGTAGGATACCTAGGCATTTGAAGTTTCATTTGCTATCACAGTAACTGAGCAGTTCAACAAAATGTTTTATGGCAGCATTAGCAATATTTTCATTGCCTTCTATGTGATGACCTTCATTGTCTTGAATTTTATGGAGGCATTGTTTTCTTCTCCTCTCCTTTATGACCTTATGAAAGTATGAGGTGTTTTGTCACCATTCTGTAGCCATTTTGCTTTGTACCAATTATAAGAGACATGTCTATATATTAAGACAATCCGAGTTTCCCTGAAACCCAATTTTCTCATTACTCTATAAATATAGGGCCATGAGACCCTATCATATTCTTTGGCCATGTCTAGTTTTTGGACTATGTTGTCATGGTCATTATTCTTAGAAATGTCCTGAACTGGTTCATGAGCTAGGAAAATATTTTCAGTTATAGCTCTAGCTTGTTTGAAACCACTATGATTAGGAGATATTATGCTTGGCAAAACTTGGCTAATTCTATTAGACAAGATTTTAGCAATGATTTTACTAAAGATATTGCATAAACTTATAGGTCTTATATTGGGGTTGAGGGCATTTTGGGAACATTACTAAACAAGTATAAGACACATACCTGGGCATTGGTGCTCCATGAAAGAATTATTTTATGGTCCTATGCAGCTCAGTAATTATTATGTCAATGCAAACTTAATAGAATTTTGCGCCAAAACAATCACGGACTGGTGCATTGTCAGCGTCTATATCTTTTTAAAGCATTTCTCACTTCATGACTTGATGTTGTGGTTGTAAACATCCTTCTCATCTCCTTAGTAACCACTTTTGGTAGGATACCTAGGCATTTGAAGTTTCATTTGCTTTCTTGGTAACTGAACAGTTCAACAAAATGTTTTATGGCAGCATTAGCAATATTTTCATTGCCTTCTATGTGATGACCTTCATTGTCTTGAATTTTATGGAGGCATTGTTTTCTTCTCCTCTCCTTTATGACCTTATGAAAGTATGAGGTGTTTTGTCACCATTCTGTAGCCATTTTGCTTTGTACCAATTATAAGAGACATGTCTATATATTAAGACAATCCGAGTTTCACTGAAACCCAATTTTCTCATTACTCTATAAATATAGGGCCATGAGACCCTATCATATTCTTTGGCCATGTCTAGTTTTTGGACTATGTTGTCATGGTCATTATTCTTAGAAATGTCCTGAACTAGTTCTTGTGCTAGGAAAATATTGTCAGTTATAGCTCTAGCTTGTTTGAAACCACTCTGATTAGGAGATATTATGCTTGGCAAAACTTGGCTAATTCTATTAGACAAGATTTTAGCAATGATTTTACTAAAGATATTGCATAAACTTATAGGTCTTATATTGGGGTTGAGGGCATTTTGGGAACATTACTAAACAAGTATAAGACACATACCTGGGCATTGGTGCTCCAAAAAAGAATTATTTTATGGTCCTATGCAGCTCAGTAATTATTATGTCAATGCAAACTTAATAGAACTTTGCGCCAAAACAATCACGGACTGGTGCATTGTCAGGGTCTATATCTTTTTAAAGCATTTCTCACTTCATGACTTGATGTTGTGGTTGTAAACATCCTTCTCATCTCCTTAGTAACCACTTTTGGTAGGATACCTAGGCATTTGAAGTTTCATTTGCTTTTACGGTAACTGAACAGTTCAACAAAATGTTTTATGGCAGCATTAGCAATATTTTCATTGCCTTCTATGTGATGACCTTCATTGTCTTGAATTTTATGGAGGCATTGTTTTCTTCTCCTCTCCTTTATGACCTTATGAAAGTATGAGGTGTTTTGTCACCATTCTGTAGCCATTTTGCTTTGTACCAATTATAAGAGACATGTCTATATACTAAGACAATCCGAGTTTCACTTTAACCCAATTTTCTCATTACTCTACAAATATAGGGCCATGAGACCCTATCATATTCTTTGGCCATGTCTAGTTTTTGGACTATGTTGTCATGGTCATTATTCTTAGAAATGTCCTGAACTAGTTCATGAGCTAGGAAAATATTTTCAGTTATAGCTCTAGCTTGTTTGAAACCACTCTGATTAGGAGATATTATGCTTGGCAAAACTTGGCTAATTCTATTAGACAAGATTTTAGCAATGATTTTACTAAAGATATTGCATAAACTTATAGGTCTTATATTGGGGTTGAGGGCATTTTGGGAACATTACTAAACAAGTATAAGACACACACCTAGGCATTGGTGCTCCATAAAAGAATTATTTTATGGTCCCATGCAGCTCAGTAATTATTATGTCAATGCAAACTTAATAGAACTTTGCGCCAAAACAATCACGGACTGGTGCATTGTCAGGGTCTATATCTTTTTAAAGCATTTCTCACTTCATGACTTGATGTTGTGGTTGTAAACATCCTTCTCATCTCCTTAGTAACCACTTTTGGTAGGATACCTAGGCATTTGAAGTTTCATTTGCTTTCCTGGTAACTGAACAGTTCAACAAAATGTTTTATGGCAGCATTAGCAATATTTTCATTGCCTTCTATGTGATGACCTTCATTGTCTTGAATTTTATGGAGGCATTGTTTTCTTCTCCTCTCCTTTATGACCTTATGAAAGTATGAGGTGTTTTGTCACCATTCTGTAGCCATTTTGCTTTGTACCAATTATAAGAGACATGTCTATATATTAAGACAATCCGAGTTTCACTGAAACCCAATTTTCTCATTACTCTATAAATATAGGGCCATGAGACCCTATCATATTCTTTGGCCATGTCTAGTTTTTGGACTATGTTGTCATGGTCATTATTCTTAGAAATGTCCTGAACTAGTTCATGAGCTAGGAAAATATTTTCAGTTATAGCTCTAGCTTGTTTGAAACCACTCTGATTAGGAGATATTATGCTTGGCAAAACTTGGCTAATTCTATTAGACAAGATTTTAGCAATGATTTTACTAAAGATATTGCATAAACTTATAGGTCTTATATTGGGGTTGAGGGCATTTTGGGAACATTACTAAACAAGTATAAGACACACACCTAGGCATTGGTGCTGCATAAAAGAATTATTTTATGGTCCCATGCAGCTCAGTAATTATTATGTCAATGCAAACTTAATAGAACTTTGCGCCAAAACAATCACGGACTGGTGCATTGTCAGCGTCTATATCTTTTTAAAGCATTTCTCACTTCATGACTTGATGTTGTGGTTGTAAACATCCTTCTCATCTCCTTAGTAACCACTTTTGGTAGGATACCTAGGCATTTGAAGTTTCATTTGCTTTTCCGGTAACTGAACAGTTCAACAAAATGTTTTATGGCAGCATTAGCAATATTTTCATTGCCTTCTATGTGATGACCTTCATTGTCTTGAATTTTATGGAGGCATTGTTTTCTTCTCCTCTCCTTTATGACCTTATGAAAGTATGAGGTGTTTTGTCACCATTCTGTAGCCATTTTGCTTTGTACCAATTATAAGAGACATGTCTATATACTAAGACAATCCGAGTTTCACTTTAACCCAATTTTCTCATTACTCTACAAATATAGGGCCATGAGACCCTATCATATTCTTTGGCCATGTCTAGTTTTTGGACTATGTTGTCATGGTCATTATTCTTAGAAATGTCCTGAACTAGTTCTTGTGCTAGGAAAATATTGTCAGTTATAGCTCTAGCTTGTTTGAAACCACTCTGATTAGGAGATATTATGCTTGGCAAAACTTGGCTAATTCTATTAGACAAGATTTTAGCAATGATTTTACTAAAGATATTGCATAAACTTATAGGTCTTATATTGGGGTTGAGGGCATTTTGGGAACATTACTAAACAAGTATAAGACACATACCTGGGCATTGGTGCTCCAAAAAAGAATTATTTTATGGTCCTATGCAGCTCAGTAATTATTATGTCAATGCAAACTTAATAGAACTTTGCGCCAAAACAATCACGGACTGGTGCATTGTCAGGGCTATATCTTTTTAAAGCATTTCTCACTTCATGACTTGATGTTGTGGTTGTAAACATCCTTCTCATCTCCTTAGTAACCACTTCTGGTAGGATACCTAGGCATTTGGAGTTTCATTTGCTTTTACGGTAACTGAACAGTTCAACAAAATGTTTTATGGCAGCATTAGCAATATTTTCATTGCCTTCTATGTGATGACCTTCATTGTCTTGAATTTTATGGAGGCATTGTTTTCTTCTCCTCTCCTTTATGACCTTATGAAAGTATGAGGTGTTTTGTCACCATTCTGTAGCCATTTTGCTTTGTACCAATTATAAGAGACATGTCTATATATTAAGACAATCCGAGTTTCACTGAAACCCAATTTTCTCATTACTCTATAAATATAGGGCCATGAGACCCTATCATATTCTTTGGCCATGTCTAGTTTTTGGACTATGTTGTCATGGTCATTATTCTTAGAAATGTTCTGAACTAGTTCTTGTGCTAGGAAAATATTGTCAGTTATAGCTCTAGCTTGTTTGAAACCACTCTGATTAGGAGATATTATGCTTGGCAAAACTTGGCTAATTCTATTAGACAAGATTTTAGCAATGATTTTACTAAAGATATTGCATAAACTTATAGGTCTTATATTGGGGTTGAGGGCATTTTGGGAACATTACTAAACAAGTATAAGACACACACCTAGGCATTGGTGCTCCATGAAAGAATTATTTTATGGTCCCATGCAGCTCAGTAATTATTATGTCAATGCAAACTTAATAGAACTTTGCGCCAAAACAATCACGGACTGGTGCATTGTCAGGGTCTATATCTTTTTAAAGCATTTCTCACTTCATGACTTGATGTTGTGGTTGTAAACATCCTTCTCATCTCCTTAGTAACCACTTTTGGTAGGATACCTAGGCATTTGAAGTTTCATTTGCTTTCCTGGTAACTGAACAGTTCAACAAAATGTTTTATGACAGCATTAGCAATATTTTCATTGCCTTCTATGTGATGACCTTCATTGTCTTGAATTTTATGGAGGCATTGTTTTCTTCTCCTCTCTTTTATGACCTTATGAAAGTATGAGGTGTTTTTTCCCCATTCTGTAGCCATTTTGCTTTGTACCAATTATAAGAGACATGTCTATATACTAAGACAATCCGAGTTTCACTGAAACCCAATTTTCTCATTACTCTGCAAATATAGGGCCATGAGACCCTATCATATTCTTTGGCCATGTCTAGTTTTTGGACTATGTTGTCATGGTCATTATTCTTAGAAATGTCCTGAACTAGTTCTTGTGCTAGGAAAATATTGTCAGTTATAGCTCTAGCTTGTTTGAAACCACTCTGATTAGGAGATATTATGCTTGGCAAAACTTGGCTAATTCTATTAGACAAGATTTTAGCAATGATTTTACTAAAGATATTGCATAAACTTATAGGTCTTATATTGGGGTTGAGGGCATTTTGGGAACATTACTAAACAAGTATAAGACACATACCTAGGCATTGGTGCTCCATGAAAGAATTATTTTATGGTCCTATGCAGCTCAGTAATTATTATGTCAATGCAAACTTAATAGAACTTTTGGCCAAAACAATCACGGACTGGTGCATTGTCAGGGTCTATATCTTTTTAAAGCATTTCTCACTTCATGACTTGATGTTGTGGTTGTAAACATCCTTCTCATCTCCTTAGTAACCACTTTTGGTAGGATACCTAGGCATTTGAAGTTTCATTTGCTTTCCTGGTAACTGAACAGTTCAACAAAATGTTTTATGGCAGCATTAGCAATATTTTCATTGCCTTCTATGTGATGACCTTCATTGTCTTGAATTTTATGGAGGCATTGTTTTCTTCTCCTCTCCTTTATGACCTTATGAAAGTATGAGGTGTTTTGTCACCATTCTGTAGCCATTTTGCTTTGTACCAATTATAAGAGACATGTCTATATATTAAGACAATCCGAGTTTCACTTTAACCCAATTTTCTCATTACTCTATAAATATAGGGCCATGAGACCCTATCATATTCTTTGGCCATGTCTAGTTTTTGGACTATGTTGTCATGGTCATTATTCTTAGAAATGTCCTGAACTAGTTCTTGTTCTAGGAAAATATTGTCAGTTATAGCTCTAGCTTTTTTCAAACCACTCTGATTAGGAGATATTATGCTTGGCAAAACTTGGCTAATTCTATTAGACAAGATTTTAGCAATGATTTTACTAAAGATATTGCATAAACTTATAGGTCTTATATTGGGGTTGAGGGCATTTTGGGAACATTACTAAACAAGTATAAGACACATACCTGGGCATTGGTGCTCCAAAAAAGAATTATTTTATGGTCCTATGCAGCTCAGTAATTATTATGTCAATGCAAACTTAATAGAACTTTGCGCCAAAACAATCACGGACTGGACATATCTTTTTAAAGCATTTCTCACTTCATGACTTGATGTTGTGGTTGTAAACATCCTTCTCATCTCCTTAGTAACCACTTTTGGTAGGATACCTAGGCATTTGAAGTTTCATTTGCTTTCCTAGTAACTGAACAGTTCAACAAAATGTTTTATGGCAGCATTAGCAATATTTTCATTGCCTTCTATGTGATGACCTTCATTGTCTTGAATTTTATGGAGGCATTGTTTTCTTCTCCTCTCCTTTATGACCTTATGAAAGTATGAGGTGTTTTGTCACCATTCTGTAGCCATTTTGCTTTGTACCAATTATAAGAGACATGTCTATATACTAAGACAATCCGAGTTTCACTGAAACCCAATTTTCTCAGTACTCTATAAATATAGGGCCATGAGACCCTATCATATTCTTTGGCCATGTATAGTTTTTTGGACTATGTTGTCATGGTCATTATTCTTAGAAATGTCTTGAACTAGTTCATGAGCTAGGAAAATATTTTCAGTTATAGCTCTAGCTTGTTTCAAACCACTCTGATTAGGAGATATTATGCTTGGCAAAACTTGGCTAATTCTATTAGACAAGATTTTAGCAATGATTTTACTAAAGATATTGCATAAACTTATAGGTCTTATATTGGGGTTGAGGGCATTTTGGGAACATTACTAAACAAGTATAAGACACATACCTGGGCATTGGTGCTCCAAAAAAAGAATTATTTTATGGTCCTATGCAGCTCAGTAATTATTATGTCAATGCAAACTTAATAGAACTTTGACCAAAACAATCACGGACTGGTGCATTGTCAGGGTCTATATCTTTTTAAAGCATTTCTCACTTCATGACTTGATGTTGTGGTTGTAAACATCCTTCTCATCTCCTTAGTAACCACTTTTGGTAGGATACCTAGGCATTTGAAGTTTCATTTGCTTTCCTGGTAACTGAACAGTTCAACAAAATGTTTTATGGCAGCATTAGCAATATTTTCATTGCCTTCTATGTGATGACCTTCATTGTCTTGAATTTTATGGAGGCATTGTTTTCTTCTCCTCTCCTTTATGACCTTATGAAAGTATGAGGTGTTTTGTCACCATTCTGTAGCCATTTTGCTTTGTACCAATTATAAGAGACATGTCTATATACTAAGACAATCCGAGTTTCACTTTAACCCAATTTTCTCATTACTCTACAAATATAGGGCCATGAGACCCTATCATATTCTTTGGCCATGTCTAGTTTTTGGACTATGTTGTCATGGTCATTATTCTTAGAAATGTCCTGAACTAGTTCATGAGCTAGGAAAATATTGTCAGTTATAGCTCTAGCTTGTTTCAAACCACTCTGATTAGGAGATATTATGCTTGGCAAAACTTGGCTAATTCTATTAGACAAGATTTTAGCAATGATTTTACTAAAGATATTGCATAAACTTATAGGTCTTATATTGGGGTTGAGGGCATTTTGGGAACATTACTAAACAAGTATAAGACACATACCTGGGCATTGGTGCTCCAAAAAAGAATTATTTTATGGTCCTATGCAGCTCAGTAATTATTATGTCAATGCAAACTTAATAGAACTTTGCGCCAAAACAATCACGGACTGGTGCATTGTCAGGGTCTATATCTTTTTAAAGCATTTCTCACTTCATGACTTGATGTTGTGGTTGTAAACATCCTTCTCATCTCCTTAGTAACCACTTTTGGTAGGATACCTAGGCATTTGAAGTTTCATTTGCTTTCCTAGTAACTGACCAGTTCAACAAAATGTTTTATGGCAGCATTAGCAATATTTTCATTGCCTTCTATGTGATGACCTTCATTGTCTTGAATTTTATGGAGGCATTGTTTTCTTCTCCTCTCCTTTATGACCTTATGAAAGTATGAGGTGTTTTGTCACCATTCTGTAGCCATTTTGCTTTGTACCAATTATAAGAGACATGTCTATATATTAAGACAATCCGAGTTTCACTTTAACCCAATTTTCTCATTACTCTATAAATATAGGGCCATGAGACCCTATCATATTCTTTGGCCATGTCTAGTTTTTGGACTATGTTGTCATGGTCATTATTCTTAGAAATGTCCTGAACTAGTTCATGAGCTAGGAAAATATTCTCAGTTATAGCACTAGCTTGTTTGAAACCACTCTTAGGAGATATTATGCTTGGCAAAACTTGGCTAATTCTATTAGACAAGATTTTAGCAATGATTTTACTAAAGATATTGCATAAACTTATAGGTCTTATATTGGGATTGAGGGCATTTTGGGAACATTACTAAACAAGTATAAGACACATACCTGGGCATTGGTGCTCAAAAAAAATTATTTTATGGTCCTATGCAGCTCAGTAATTATTATGTCAATGCAAACTTAATAGAACTTTGCGCCAAAACAATCACGGACTGGTGCATTGTCAGGGTCTATATCTTTTTAAAGCATTTCTCACTTCATGACTTGATGTTGTGGTTGTAAACATCCTTCTCATCTCCTTAGTAACCACTTTTGGTAGGATACCTAGGCATTTGAAGTTTCATTTGCTTTCCTAGTAACTGAACAGTTCAACAAAATGTTTTATGGCAGCATTAGCAATATTTTCATTGCCTTCTATGTGATGACCTTCATTGTCTTGAATTTTATGGAGGCATTGTTTTCTTCTCCTCTCCTTTATGACCTTATGAAAGTATGAGGTGTTTTGTCACCATTCTGTAGCCATTTTGCTTTGTACCAATTATAAGAGACATGTCTATATATTAAGACAATCCGAGTTTCACTAAAACCCAATTTTCTCATTACTCTATAAATATAGGGCCATGAGACCCTATCATATTCTTTGGCCATGTCTAGTTTTTGGACTATGTTGTCATGGTCATTATTCTTAGAAATGTCCTGAACTAGTTCTTGTGCTAGGAAAATATTGTCAGTTATAGCTCTAGCTTGTTTGAAACCACTCTGATTAGGAGATATTATGCTTGGCAAAACTTGGCTAATTCTATTAGACAAGATTTTAGCAATGATTTTACTAAAGATATTGCATAAACTTATAGGTCTTATATTGGGGTTGAGGGCATTTTGGGAACATTACTAAACAAGTATAAGACACACACCTAGGCATTGGTGCTCCATGAAAGAATTATTTTATGGTCCCATGCAGCTCAGTAATTATTATGTCAATGCAAACTTAATAGAACTTTGCGCCAAAACAATCACGGACTGGTGCATTGTCAGGGTCTATATCTTTTTAAAGCATTTCTCACTTCATGACTTGATGTTGTGGTTGTAAACATCCTTCTCATCTCCTTAGTAACCACTTTTGGTAGGATACCTAGGCATTTGAAGTTTCATTTGCTTTCCTGGTAACTGAACAGTTCAACAAAATGTTTTATGGCAGCATTAGCAATATTTTCATTGCCTTCTATGTGATGACCTTCATTGTCTTGAATTTTATGGAGGCATTGTTTTCTTCTCCTCTCCTTTATGACCTTATGAAAGTATGAGGTGTTTTGTCACCATTCTGTAGCCATTTTGCTTTGTACCAATTATAAGAGACATGTCTATATATTAAGACAATCCGAGTTTCACTGAAACCCAATTTTCTCATTACTCTATAAATATAGGGCCATGAGACCCTATCATATTCTTTGGCCATGTCTAGTTTTTGGACTATGTTGTCATGGTCATTATTCTTAGAAATTATCTGAACTAGTTCTTGTGCTAGGAAAATATTGTCAGTTATAGCTCTAGCTTGTTTGAAACCACTCTGATTAGGAGATATTATGCTTGGCAAAACTTGGCTAATTCTATTAGACAAGATTTTAGCAATGATTTTACTAAAGATATTGCATAAACTTATAGGTCTTATATTGGGGTTGAGGGCATTTTGGGAACATTACTAAACAAGTATAAGACACATACCTGGGCATTGGTGCTCCAAAAAAGAATTATTTTATGGTCCCATGCAGCTCAGTAATTATTATGTCAATGCAAACTTAATAGAACTTTGCGCCAAAACAATCACGGACTGGTGCATTGTCAGCGTCTATATCTTTTTAAAGCATTTCTCACTTCATGACTTGATGTTGTGGTTGTAAACATCCTTCTCATCTCCTTAGTAACCACTTCTGGTAGGATACCCAGGCATTTGAAGTTTCATTTGCTTTCTTGGTAACTGAACAGTTCAACAAAATGTTTTATGGCAGCATTAGCAATATTTTCATTGCCTTCTATGTGATGACCTTCATTGTCTTGAATTTTATGGAGGCATTGTTTTCTTCTCCTCTCCTTTATGACCTTATGAAAGTATGAGGTGTTTTGTCACCATTCTGTAGCCATTTTGCTTTGTACCAATTATAAGAGACATGTCTATATATTAAGACAATCCGAGTTTCACTGAAACCCAATTTTCTCATTACTCTATAAATATAGGGCCATGAGACCCTATCATATTCTTTGGCCATGTCTAGTTTTTGGACTATGTTGTCATGGTCATTATTCTAAGAAATGTCTTGAACTAGTTCATGAGCTAGGAAAATATTGTCAGTTATAGCTCTCTATCTTGTTTGAAACCACTCTGATTAGGAGATATTATGCTTGGCAAAACTTGGCTAATTCTATTAGACAAGATTTTAGCAATGATTTTACTAAAGATATTGCATAAACTTATAGGTCTTATATTGGGGTTGAGGGCATTTTGGGAACATTACTAAACAAGTATAAGACACATACCTGGGCATTGGTGCTCCAAAAAAGAATTATTTTATGGTCCTATGCAGCTCAGTAATTATTATGTCAATGCAAACTTAATAGAACTTTGCGCCAAAACAATCACGGACTGGTGCATTGTCAGGGTCTATATCTTTTTAAAGCATTTCTCACTTCATGACTTGATGTTGTGGTTGTAAACATCCTTCTCATCTCCTTAGTAACCACTTTTGGTAGGATACCTAGGCATTTGAAGTTTCATTTGCTTTCCTGGTAACTGAACAGTTCAACAAAATGTTTTATGGCAGCATTAGCAATATTTTCATTGCCTTCTATGTGATGACCTTCATTGTCTTGAATTTTATGGAGGCATTGTTTTCTTCTCCTCTCCTTTATGACCTTATGAAAGTATGAGGTGTTTTGTCACCATTCTGTAGCCATTTTGCTTTGTACCAATTATAAGAGACATGTCTATATACTAAGACAATCCGAGTTTCACTTTAATCCAATTTTCTCATTACTCTACAAATATAGGGCCATGAGACCCTATCATATTCTTTGGCCATGTCTACTTTTTGGACTATGTTGTCATGGTCATTATTCTTAGAAATGTCATGAACTAGTTCTTGTGCTAGGAAAATATTGTCAGTTATAGCTCTAGCTTGTTTGAAACCACTCTGATTAGGAGATATTATGCTTGGCAAAACTTGGCTAATTCTATTAGACAAGATTTTAGCAATGATTTTACTAAAGATATTGCATAAACTTATAGGTCTTATATTGGGGTTGAGGGCATTTTGGAAACATTACTAAACAAGTATAAGACACATACCTGGGCATTGGTGCTCCAAAAAGTAATTATTTTATGGTCCTATGCAGCTCAGTAATTATTATTTCAATACAAACTAAATAGAACTTTGGGCCAAAACAATCACGGACTGGTGCATTGTCAGGGTCTATATCTTTTTAAAGCATTTCTCACTTCATGACTTGATGTTGTGGTTGTAAACATCCTTCTCATCTCCTTAGTAACCACTTTTGGTAGGATACCTAGGCATTTGAAGTTTCATTTGCTTTCCTGGTAACTGAACAGTTCAACAAAATGTTTTATGGCAGCATTAGCAATATTTTCATTGCCTTCTATGTGATGACCTTCATTGTCTTGAATTTTATGGAGGCATTGTTTTCTTCTCCTCTCCTTTATGACCTTATGAAAGTATGAGGTGTTTTGTCACCATTCTGTAGCCATTTTGCTTTGTACCAATTATAAGAGACATGTCTATATATTAAGACAATCCGAGTTTCACTGAAACCCAATTTTCTCATTACCCTATAAATATAGGGCCATGAGACCCTATCATATTCTTTGGCCATGTCTAGTTTTTGGACTATGTTGTCATGGTCATTATTCTTAGAAATGTCCTGAACTAGTTCTTGTGCTAGGAAAATATTGTCAGTTATAGCTCTAGCTTGTTTCAAACAACTCTGATTAGGAGATATTATGCTTGGCAAAACTTGGCTAATTCTATTAGACAAGATTTTAGCAATGATTTTACTAAAGATATTGCATAAACTTATAGGTCTTATATTGGGGTTGAGGGCATTTTGGGAACATTACTAAACAAGTATAAGACACATACCTGGGCATTGGTGCCTCTAAAAAGATTTATTTTATGGTCCTATGCAGCTCAGTAATTATTATGTCAATGCAAACTTAATAGAACTTTGCGCCAAAACAATCACGGACTGGTGCATTGTCAGGGTCTATATCTTTTTAAAGCATTTCTCACTTCATGACTTGATGTTGTGGTTGTAAACATACTTCTCATCTCCTTAGTAACCACTTTTGGTAGGATACCCAGGCATTTGAAGTTTCATTTGCTTCCTAGTAACTGAACAGTTCAACAAAATGTTTTATGGCAGCATTAGCAATATTTTCATTGCCTTCTATGTGATGACCTTCATTGTCTTGAATTTTATGGAGGCATTGTTTTCTTCTCCTCTCCTTTATGACCTTATGAAAGTATGAGGTGTTTTTTCCCCATTCTGTAGCCATTTTGCTTTGTACCAATTATAAGAGACATGTCTATATATTAAGACAATCCGAGTTTCACTGAAACCCAATTTTCTCATTACTCTGCAAATATAGGGCCATGAGACCCTATCATATTCTTTGGCCATGTCTAGTTTTTGGACTATGTTGTCATGGTCATTATTCTTAGAAATGTCCTGAACTAGTTCTTGTGCTAGGAAAATATTGTCAGTTATAGCTCTAGTTTGTTTGAAACTACTCTAATTAGGAGATATTATGCTTGGCAACACTTGGCTAATTCTATTAGACAAGATTTTAGCAATGATTTTACTAAAGATATTGCATAAACTTATAGGTCTTATATTGGGGTTGAGGGCATTTTGGGAACATTACTAAACAAGTATAAGACACATACCTAGGCATTGGTGCTCCAAAAAAGAATTATTTTATGGTCCTATGCAGCTCAGTAATTATTATGTCAATGCAAACTTAATAGAACTTTGCGCCAAAACAATCACGGACTGGTGCATTGTCAGGGTCTATATCTTTTTAAAGCATTTCTCACTTCATGACTTGATGTTGTGGTTGTAAACATCCTTCTCATCTCCTTAGTAACCACTTTTGGTAGGATACCTAGGCATTTGAAGTTTCATTTGCTTTTCCGGTAACTGAACAGTTCAACAAAATGTTTTATGGCAGCATTAGCAATATTTTCATTGCCTTCTATGTGATGACCTTCATTGTCTTGAATTTTATGGAGGCATTGTTTTCTTCTCCTCTCCTTTATGACCTTATGAAAGTATGAGGTGTTTTGTCACCATTCTGTAGCCATTTTGCTTTGTACCAATTATAAGAGACATGTCTATATATTAAGACAATCCGAGTTTCACTGAAACCCAATTTTCTCATTACTCTATAAATATAGGGCCATGAGACCCTATCATATTCTTTGGCCATTTCTAGTTTTTGGACTATGTTGTCATGGTCATTATTCTTAGAAATGTCCTGAACTAGTTATTGAGCTAGGAAAATATTGTCAGTTATAGCTCTCTATCTTGTTTGAAACCACTCTGATTAGGAGATATTATGCTTGGCAAAACTTGGCTAATTCTATTAGACAAGATTTTAGCAATGATTTTACTAAAGATATTGCATAAACTTATAGGTCTTATATTGGGGTTGAGGGCATTTTGGGAACATTACTAAACAAGTATAAGACACATACCTGGGCATTGGTGCTCCAAAAAGTAATTATTTTATGGTCCTATGCAGCTCAGTAATTATTATTTCAATACAAACTAAATAGAACTTTGGGCCAAAACAATCACGGACTGGTGCATTGTCAGGGTCTATATCTTTTTAAAGCATTTCTCACTTCATGACTTGATGTTGTGGTTGTAAACATCCTTCTCATCTCCTTAGTAACCACTTTTGGTAGGATACCTAGGCATTTGAAGTTTCATTTGCTTTCCTGGTAACTGAACAGTTCACCAAAATGTTTTATGGCAGCATTAGCAATATTTTCATTGCCTTCTATGTGATGACCTTCATTGTCTTGAATTTTATGGAGGCATTGTTTTCTTCTCCTCTCCTTTATGACCTTATGAAAGTATGAGGTGTTTTGTCACCATTCTGTAGCCATTTTGCTTTGTACCAATTATAAGAGACATGTCTATATATTAAGACAATCCGAATTTCTCATTACTCTGCAAATATAGGGCCATGAGACCCTATCATATTCTTTGGTCATGTCTAGTTTTTCGACTATGTTGTCATGGTCATTATTCTTAGAAATATCCGAACTAGTTCTTGTGCTAGGAAAATATTGTCAGTTATAGCTCTAGCTTGTTTGAAACCACTCTGATTAGGAGATATTATGCTTGGCAAAACTTGGCTAATTCTATTAGACAAGATTTTAGCAATGATTTTACTAAAGATATTGCATAAACTTATAGGTCTTATATTGGGGTTGAGGGCATTTTGGGAACATTACTAAACAAGTATAAGACACATACCTAGGCATTGGTGCTCCAAAAAAGAATTATTTTATGGTCCTATGCAGCTCAGTAATTATTATGTCAATGCAAACTTAATAGAACTTTGCGCCAAAACAATCACGGACTGGTGCATTGTCAGGGTCTATATCTTTTTAAAGCATTTCTCACTTCATGACTTGATGTTGTGGTTGTAAACATCCTTCTCATCTCCTTAGTAACCACTTTTGGTAGGATACCCAGGCATTTGAAGTTTCATTTGCTTTCTTGGTAACTGAACAGTTCAACAAAATGTTTTATGGCAGCATTAGCAATATTTTCATTGCCTTCTATGTGATGACCTTCATTGTCTTGAATTTTATGGAGGCATTGTTTTCTTCTCCTCTCCTTTATGACCTTATGAAAGTATGAGGTGTTTTGTCACCATTCTGTAGCCATTTTGCTTTGTACCAATTATAAGAGACATGTCTATATATTAAGACAATCCGAGTTTCACTGAAACCCAATTTTCTCATTACTCTATAAATATAGGGCCATGAGACCCTATCATATTCTTTGGCCATGTCTAGTTTTTGGACTATGTTGTCATGGTCATTATTCTTAGAAATGTCTTGAACTAGTTCTTGTGCTAGGAAAATATTGTCAGTTATAGCTCTAGCTTGTTTGAAACCACTCTTAGGAGATATTATGCTTGGCAAAACTTGGCTAATTCTATTAGACAAGATTTTAGCAATGATTTTACTAAAGATATTGCATAAACTTATAGGTCTTATATTGGGGTTGAGGGCATTTTGGGAACATTACTAAACAAGTATAAGACACATACCTGGGCATTGGTGCTCCAAAAAAGAATTATTTTATGGTCCTATGCAGCTCAGTAATTATTATGTCAATGCAAACTTAATAGAACTTTGCGCCAAAACAATCACGGACTGGTGCATTGTCAGGGTCTATATCTTTTTAAAGCATTTCTCACTTCATGACTTGATGTTGTGGTTGTAAACATCCTTCTCATCTCCTTAGTAACCACTTTTGGTAGGATACCTAGGCATTTGAAGTTTCATTTGCTTTCCTGGTAACTGAACAGTTCAACAAAATATTTTATGGCAGCATTAGCAATATTTTCATTGCCGTCTATGTGATGACCTTCATTGTCTTGAATTTTATGGAGGCATTGTTTTCTTCTCCTCTCCTTTATGACCTTATGAAAGTATGAGGTGTTTTGTCACCCTTCTGTAGCCATTTTGCTTTGTACCAATTATAAGAGACATGTCTATATATTAAGACAATCCGAATTTCACTGAAACCCAATTTTCTCATTATTCTATAAATATAGGGCCATGAGACCCTATCATATTCTTTGGCCATGTCTAGTTTTTGGACTATGTTGTCATGGTCATTATTCTTAGAAATGTCCTGAACTGGTTCATGAGCTAGGAAAATATTTTCAGTTATAGCTCTAGCTTGTTTGAAACCACTCTGATTAGGAGATATTATGCTTGGCAAAACTTGGCTAATTCTATTAGACAAGATTTTAGCAATGATTTTACTAAAGATATTGCATAAACTTATAGGTCTTATATTGGGGTTGAGGGCATTTTGGGAACATTACTAAACAAGTATAAGACACATACCTGGGCATTGGTGCTCCAAAAAAGAATTATTTTATGGTCCTATGCAGCTCAGTAATTATTATGTCAATGCAAACTTAATAGAACTTTGCGCCAAAACAATCACGGACTGGTGCATTGTCAGGGTCTATATCTTTTTAAAGCATTTCTCACTTCATGACTTGATGTTGTGGTTGTAAACATCCTTCTCATCTCCTTAGTAACCACTTCTGGTAGGATACCCAGGCATTTGAAGTTTCATTTGCTTTCCTGGTAACTGAACAGTTCAACAAAATGTTTTATGGCAGCATTAGCAATATTTTCATTGCCTTCTATGTGATGACCTTCATTGTCTTGAATTTTATGGAGGCATTGTTTTCTTCTCCTCTCCTTTATGACCTTATGAAAGTATGAGGTGTTTTGTCACCATTCTGTAGCCATTTTGCTTTGTACCAATTATAAGAGACATGTCTATATATTAAGACATCCAATTTTCTCATTACTCTATAAATATAGGGCCATGAGACCCTATCATATTCTTTGGCCATGTCTAGTTTTTGGACTATGTTGTCATGGTCATTATTCTTAGAAATGTCCTGAACTAGTTCTTGTGCTAGGAAAATATTGTCAGTTATAGCTCTAGCTTGTTTCAAACCACTCTGATTAGGAGATATTATGCTTGGCAAAACTTGGCTAATTCTATTAGACAAGATTTTAGCAATGATTTTACTAAAGATATTGCATAAACTTATAGGTCTTATATTGGGGTTGAGGGCATTTTGGGAACATTACTAAACAAGTATAAGACACATACCTGGGCATTGGTGCTCCAAAAAAGAATTATTTTATGGTCCTATGCAGCTCATGGTATTCATTCTATATAGAGTTAGGAGATGTAATTCTGGCCAAAGTGCTACAGTCGTCACTCCAGTTGAATGATGTAATGCCAGTCGATATGTTCATGGTTTTCATTTGATATCGAGTCAAGTGATGTAATTCCGATGCAAGTGATGTAGTCGTCACTCCAGTTGAATGATGTAATGACAGCCGAGATGGTCATGGTTTTCATTCTATATAGAGTCAGGAGATGTGATTTTGGCAAAAGTGCTACAGTCGTCACTCCCGTTTAATGATGTAATGCCATCTGAGATGGTCATGATTTTCATTCTATATCGAGTCAGGTGATGTAATTCTAGCCTAAGTGATATAGTCATCACTCCAGTTTAATGATGTAATGTCAGCCGAGATTTCATGGTTTTCATTCTATATAGAATCAGGTAATGTAATTCCGGCCTAAGTGATGCAGTTGTCACTCCAGTTTAATGATGTAATGCAAGTTGAGGTGATCATGAATTTCATTCTATATCGAATTAGGTGATGTAATTCCGGCCCAAGTGTTGTAGTCATCACTACGGTTGAATGATGTAATGCCAGTCAACATGCTCTTGGTTTTCATTCTATATAGAGTTAGGTAATGTAATTCAAGCCTAAGTGATGCAGTTGTCACTCCAGTTTAATGATGTAATGCAAGTCGAGGTGATCATGAATTTCATTCTATATCGAGTTAGGTGATGTAATTCCGGCCCAAGTGATGTAGTCATCACTCTAGTTGAATGATGTAATGCCAGCCAACATGCTCATGGTTTTCATTCTATATAGAGTTAGGAGATGTAATTCCGACCAAAGTGCTACAGTCGTCACTCCAGTTGAATGATGTAATGCCAGTCGATATGTTCATGGTTTTCATTTGATATCGAGTCAAGTGATGTAATTCCGACGCAAGTGATGTAGTCGTCACTCCAGTTGAATGATATAATGACAGCCGAGATGGTCATGGTTTTCATTCTATATAGAGTCAGGAGATGTGATTTCGGCCAAAGTGCTACCGTCGTCACTCCCGTTTAATGATGTAATGCCAGCTGAGATGGTCATGGTTTTCATTCTATATCGAGTCAGGTGATGTAATTCTAGCCTAAGTGATATAGTCATCACTCCAGTTTAATGATGTAATTTCAGCCGAGATTTCATGGTTTTCATTCTATATAGTGTCAGGTAATGTAATTCCGGCCTAAGTGATGCAGATGTCACTCCAGTTTAATGATGTAATGCAAGTCGAGGTGATCATGAATTTCATTCTATATCGAGTTAGGTGATGTAATTCCGGCCCAAGTGTTGTAGTCATCACTCCACAAAATCTAGTCCAAAGGAAGTTGATGTCCTTTGACGTTTGCTACGCCTTGCATCCTCTTTACTTGGTGTATTTTCCTTTGGTTCTTTCCGCGGTCGTTTAGATCTTTCACTTGACGACTCACGTTCAGTTTTATACGGATATATATTTTCAAAGAATTCAGCATTATCTGATTCAATTACTGTATTTACATGAATGTCGGGATTGTCCGATTTGTGAACCAAAAACCGACAAGCTTTCTCTTAATTCAGGCCCATCAGCCTGTGCAATTTCTCCAGCAAAATCATCATCAAGATCATTTCCAAAAGGCTCAATTCTATGTTACCTATGATAATCTATGAAAATCAAAGTGATTTTCTCAAAGGAAGGCTCATTACTGAAAATATTCAACTTGCCCATGAAATTGTCTAAGATATTAAACAAAGGAATAAAGGGGGCAATGTGGTTATCAAATTGGACATGGCTAAATCATATGACAGAATGTCCTGATCCTTCATAGTTGTTGTTTTGAAGAAGTTTGGTTTTTCTGATGAAGTCACTGATATGATAATGAGTATTATCTCCAATGTATGATACTCCATCATCGTTAATAAAGGCATATATGGATTCTTCACATCATCTCATCATCTCAGGGACTAAAATAGGGAGACCCTCTTTGCCATCACTCTTCATTATTGGTGTTCAAGTTCTTTGCTAGACTTATTAATAACCTTAATAATAGTGAACATTTCTTACCCTTCTTTATTCGTAGTAATGGTCCTATAATTCACAATTTGTCTTATGCAAATGATATTGTGATATTTTCTAGTGGCAACACCAAATAAATCAATATGGTGATGAAGCAGATACATTAGTATGAGAGGAGTTTTGAGCAAAAGATGAGCAGCAACAAATATTTCTTCCTCACTGCACCTTGAACAGGCCCAACCAGAATCATTAAAATAAGAGAAGCAACTGGATTCTTAGACAAGCAATTTCCATTTGAGTAATTGGGGTGTCCTATCTATGTGGGAAGGAAAAGAGTGGAGTATTTTGAGAAGCTCTTATCCATAATTGTCAAAAGACTTAATGGATGGAAAAGTAACATGCTATTCTTTTGGAGGCTCATGAATAGAAAAGGAAGATGGATTTCTGGGGAAGAAAAAATTGCCAAAATTGCTGAGAAACACTTTGAAAAGCTTTTCAACCTCAAGAGCAAATTTGTGGATCCTAGGATTATGGATTGCATCCCAGATGTATAAGTGACATTCATAATAATTTCATGCTTGATTGTCCTAATGAGAAAAAGATCAAGGATGTTGTTTTTAACATGAGTCTTGAAAGTGCCTCCAGGCTTGATGGCTACTCAGGAAAGTTTTATCAGTTCTGATGGGAGGTCATTAAAAAAGATGTGATAGAATTTGTACAATTTTTCTTTCATGGAGGAAAACTGACTAAATTATTTTCTCACATCTTACTTGTTCTTATTCCAAAGGTAGACAGTCTTAGCAATTTCTCTTAATTCAGGCCCATCAGCCTGTGCAATTTCTCCAGCAAAATCATCATCAAGATCATTTCCAAAAGGCTCAATTCTATGTTACCTATGATAATCTATGAAAATCAAAGGGATTTTCTCAAAGGAAGGCTCATTACTGAAAATATTCAACTTGCCCATGAAATTGTCTAAGATATTAAACAAAGGAATAAAGGGGGCAATGTGGTTATCAAATTGGACATGGCTAAATCATATGACAGAATGTCCTGATCCTTCATAGTTGTTGTTTTGAAGAAGTTTGGTTTTTCTGATGAAGTCACTGATATGATAATGAGTATTATCTCCAATGTATGATACTCCATCATCATTAATAAAGGCATATATGGATTCTTCACATCATCTCATCATCTCAGGGACTAAAATAGGGAGACCCTCTTTGCCATCACTCTTCATTATTGGTGTTCAAGTTCTTTGCTAGACTTATTAATAACCTTAATAATAGTGAACATTTCTTACCCTTCTTTATTCGTAGTAATGGTCCTATTATTAACAATTTGTCTTATGCAAATGATATTGTGATATTTTCTAGTGGCAACACCAAATAAATCAATATGGTGATGAAGCAGATACATTAGTATGAGAGCAGTTTTGAGCAAAAGATGAGCAGCAACAAATATTTCTTCCTCACTGCACCTCGAACAAGCCCAACCAGAATCATTAAAATAAGAGAAGCAACTGGATTCTTAGACAAGCAATTTCCATTTGAGTAATTGGGGTGTCCTATCTATGTGGGAAGGAAAAGAGTGGAGTATTTTGAGAAGCTCTTGTCCATAATTGTCAAAAGACTTAATGGATGGAAAAGTAACATGCTATTCTTTTGGAGGCTCATGAATAGAAAAGAAAGATGGATTTCTGGGGAAGAAAAAATTGCCAAAATTGCTGAGAAACACTTTGAAAAGCTTTTCAACCTCAAGAGAAAATTTGTGGATCCTAGGATTATGGATTGCATCCCCAGATGTATAGGTGACATTCATAATAGTTTCATGCTTGATTGTCCTAATGAGAAAAATATCAAGGATGTTGTTTTTAACATGAGTCTTGAAAGTGCCTCTAGGCCTGATGGCTACTCAGGAAAGTTTTATCAGTTCTGATGGGAGGTCATTAAAAAAGATGTGATAGAATTTGTACAATTTTTCTTTCATAGAGGAAAACTGACTAAATTATTTTCTCACATCTTACTTGTTCTTATTCCAAAGGTAGACAGTCTTAGCAATTTCTCTTAATTCAGGCCCATCAGCCTGTGCAATTTCTCCAGCAAAATCATCATCAAGATCATTTCCAAAAGGCTCAATTCTATGTTACCTATGATAATCTATGAAAATCAAAGTGGTTTTCTCGAAGGAAGGCTCATTACTGAAAATATTCAACTTGCCCAGGAAATTGTCTTAAATATTAAAGAAAGGAATAAAGGGTGCAATGTTGTTATCAAATTGGACATGGCTAAATCATATGACACAATGTCCTGATTCTTCATAGTTGTTGTTTTGAAGAAGTTTGGGTTTTCTTATGAAGTCACTGATATGATAATGAGTATTATCTCCAATGTATGATACTCCATCATCATTAATAAAGGCAGATATGGATTCTTCACATCATCTCATCATCTCAGGGACTAAAATAGGGAGACCCTCTTTCCCATCACTCTTCATTATTGGTGTTGAAGTTCTTTGCTAGACTTATTAATAACCTTAATAATAGTGAACATTTCTTACCCTTCTCTATGCCTAGTAATGATCCTATTATTAACAATTTGTCTTATGCAGATGATATTGTGATATTTTCTAGTGGCAACACCAAATAAATCAATATGGTGATGAAGCAGATACATTGGTATGAGAGGAGTTTTGAGCAAAAGATGAGCAGCAACAAATGTTTCTTCCTCACTGCACCTTGAACAGCCCAACCAGAATCATTAAAATAAGAGAAGCAACTGGATTCTTAGACAAGCAATTTCCATTTGAGTAATTGGGGTGTCCTATCTATGTGGAAAGGAAAAGAGTGGAGTATTTTGAGAAGCTCTTGTCCATAATTGTCAAAAGACTTAATGGGTGGCAAAGTAACATGCTATTCTTTTGGAGGCTCATGAATAAAAAAGGAAGATGGATTTCTGGGGAAGAAAAAATTGCCAAAATTGCTGAGAAACACTTTGAAAAGCTTTTCAACCTCAAGAGCAAATTTGTGGATCCTAGGATTATGGATTGCATCCCAGATGTATAAGTGACATTCATAATAATTTCATGCTTGATTGTCCTAATGAGAAAAAGATCAAGGATGTTGTTTTTAACATGAGTCTTGAAAGTGCCTCTAGGCTTGATGGCTACTCAGGAAAGTTTTATCAGTTCTGATGGGAGGTTATTAAAAAAGTCTTAGCAATTTCTCTTAATTCAGGCCCATCAGCCTGTGCAATTTCTCCAGCAAAATCATCATCAAGATCATTTCCAAAAGGCTCAATTCTATGTTACCTATGATAATCTATGAAAACCAAAGTGGTTTTCTCAAAGAAAGGCTCATTACTGAAAATATTCAACTTGCCCATGAAATTGTCTAAAATATTAAAGAAAGGAATAAAGGGGGCAATGTGGTTATCAAATTGGACATGGCTAAATCATATGACAGAATGTCCTGATCCTTCATAGTTGTTGTTTTGAAGAAGTTTGGTTTTTCTGATGAAGTCCTGATATGATAATGAGTATTGTCTCCAATGTATGATACTCCATCATTATTAATAAAGACAGATATGGATTCTTCACATCATCTCATCATCTCAGGGACTAAAATAGGAGACCCTCTTTCCCATCACTCTTCATTATTGGTGTTGAAGTTCTTTGCTAGACTTATTAATAACCTTAATAATAGTGAACATTTCTTACCCTTCTCTATGCCAAGTAATGATCCTATTATTAACAATTTATCTTATGCAGATGATATTGTGATATTTTCTAGTGGCAACACCAAATAAATCAATATGGTGATGAAGCAGATACATTAGTATGAGAGGAGTTTTGAGCAAAAGATGAGCAGCAACAAATATTTCTTCCTCACTGCACCTTGAACAGGCCCAACCAGAATCATTAAAATAAGAGAAGCAACTGGATTCTTAGACAAGCAATTTCCATTTGAGTAATTGGGGTGTCTTATCTATGTGGGAAGGAAAAGAGTGGAGTATTTTGAGAATCTCTTATCCATAATTGTCAAAAGACTTAATGGATGGAAAAGTAACATGCTATTCTTTTGGAGGCTCATGAATAGAAAAGGAAGATGGATTTCTGGGGAAGAAAAAATTGCCAAAATTGCTGAGAAACACTTTGAAAAGCTTTTCAACCTCAAGAGCAAATTTGTGGATCCTAGGATTATGGATTGCATCCCAGATGTATAAGTGACATTCATAATAATTTCATGCTTGATTGTCCTAATGAGAAAAAGATCAAGGATGTTGTTTTTAACATGAGTCTTGAAAGTGCCTCCAGGCTTGATGGCTACTCAGGAAAGTTTTATCCGATTGATGGGAGGTCATTAAAAAAGATGTGATAGAATTTGTACAATTTTTCTTTCATGGAGGAAAACTGACTAAATTATTTTCTCACATCTTACTTGTTCTTATTCCAAAGGTAGACAGTCTTAGCAATTTCTCTTAATTCAGGCCCATCAGCCTGTGCAATTTCTCCAGCAAAATCATCATCAAGATCATTTCCAAAAGGCTCAATTCTATGTTACCTATGATAATCTATGAAAATCAAAGTGATTTTCTCAAAGGAAGGCTCATTACTGAAAATATTCAACTTGCCCATGAAATTGTCTAAAATATTAAAGAAAGGAATAAAGGGGGCAATGTGGTTATCAAATTGGACATGGCTAAATCATATGACAGAATGTCCTGATCCTTCATAGTTGTTGTTTTGAAGAAGTTTGGTTTTTCTGATGAAGTCACTGATATGATAATGAGTATTATCTCCAATGTATGATACTCCATCATCATTAATAAAGGCATATATGGATTCTTCACATCATCTCATCATCTCATCATCTCAGGGACTAAAATAGGGAGACCCTCTTTGCCATCACTCTTCATTATTGGTGTTCAAGTTCTTTGCTAGACTTATTAATAACCTTAATAATAGTGAACATTTCTTACCCTTCTCTATTCGTAGTAATGGTCCTATTATTAACAATTTGTCTTATGCAAATGATATTGTGATATTTTCTAGTGGCAACACCAAATAAATCAATATGGTGATGAAGCAGATACATTAGTATGAGAGGAGTTTTGAGCAAAAGATGAGCAGCAACAAATATTTCTTCCTCACTGCACCTTGAACAGGCCCAACCAGAATCATTAAAATAAGAGAAGCAACTGGATTCTTAGACAAGCAATTTCCATTTGAGTAATTGGGGTGTCCTATCTATGTGGGAAGGAAAAGAGTGGAGTATTTTGAGAAGCTCTTATCCATAATTGTCAAAAGACTTAATGGATGGAAAAGTAACATGCTATTCTTTTGGAGGCTCATGAATAGAAAAGGAAGATGGATTTCTGGGGAAGAAAAAATTGCCTAAATTGCTGAGAAACACTTTGAAAAGCTTTTCAACCTCAAGAGCAAATTTGTGGATCCTAGGATTATGGATTGCATCCCAGATGTATAAGTGACATTCATAATAATTTCATGCTTGATTGTCCTAATGAGAAAAAGATCAAGGATGTTGTTTTTAACATGAGTCTTGAAAGTGCCTCTAGGCCTGATGGCTACTCAGGAAAGTTTTATCGATTCGATGGGAGGTCATTAAAAAGATGTGATAGAATTTGTACAATTTTTCTTTCATAGAGGAAAAGCTGACTAAATTATTTTCTCACATCTTACTTGTTCTTATTCCAAAGGTAGACAGTCTTAGCAATTTCTCTTAATTCAGGCCCATCGGCTGTGCAATTTCTCCAGCAAAATCATCATCAAGATCATTTCCAAAAGGCTCAATTCTATGTTACCTATGATAATCTATGAAAATCAAAGTGGTTTTCTCGAAGGAAGGCTCATTACTGAAAATATTCAACTTGCCCATGAAATTGTCTTAAATATTAAAGAAAGGAATAAAGGGTGCAATGTGGTTATCAAATTGGACATGGCTAAATCATATGACAGAATGTCCTGATCCTTCATAGTTGTTGTTTTGAAGAAGTTTGGTTTTCCTGATGAAGTCACTGATATGATAATGAGTATTATCTCCAATGTATGATACTCCATCATCATTAATAAAGGCATATATGGATTCTTCACATCATCTCATCATCTCAGGGACTAAAATAGGGAGACCCTCTTGCCATCAATCTTCATTATTGGTGTTCAAGTTCTTTGCTAGACTTATTAATAACCTTAATAATAGTGAACATTTCTTACCCTTCTTTATTCGTAGTAATGGTCCTATTATTAACAATTTGTCTTATGCAGATGATATTGTGATATTTTCTAGTGGCAACACCAAATAAATCAATATGGTGATGAAGCAGATACATTAGTATGAGAGGAGTTTTGAGCAAAAGATGAGCAGCAACAAATATTTCTTCCTCACTGCACCTTGAACAAGCCCAACCAGAATCATTAAAATAAGAGAAGCAACTGGATTCTTAGACAAGCAATTTCCATTTGAGTAATTGGGGTGTCCTATCTATGTGGAAAGGAAAAGAGTGGAGTATTTTGAGAAGCTCTTGTCCATAATTGTCAAAAGACTTAATGGGTGGCAAAGTAACATGCTATTCTTTTGGAGGCTCATGAATAAAAAAGGAAGATGGATTTCTGGGGAAGAAAAAATTGCCAAAATTGCTGAGAAACACTTTGAAAAGCTTTTCAACCTCAAGAGCAAATTTGTGGATCCTAGGATTATGGATTGCATCCCAGATGTATAAGTGACATTCATAATAATTTCATGCTTGATTGTCCTAATGAGAAAAATATCAAGGATGTTGTTTTTAACATGAGTCTTGAAAGTGCCTCCAGGCTTGATGGCTACTCAGGAAAGTTTTATCAGTTCTGATGGGAGGTCATTAAAAAAGATGTGATAGAATTTGTACAATTTTTCTTTCATAGAGGAAAACTGACTAAATTATTTTCTCACATCTTACTTGTTCTTATTCCAAAGGTAGACAGTCTTAGCAATTTCTCTTAATTCAGGCCCATCAGCCTGTGCAATTTCTCCAGAAAAATCATCATCAAGATCATTTCCAAAAGGCTCAATTCTATGTTACCTATGATAATCTATGAAAATCAAAGTGGTTTTCTCGAAGGAAGGCTCATTACTGAAAATATTCAACTTGCCCAGGAAATTGTCTTAAATATTAAAGAAAGGAATAAAGGGTGCAATGTGGTTATCAAATTGGACATGGCTAAATCATATGACACAATGTCCTGATTCTTCATAGTTGTTGTTTTGAAGAAGTTTGGGTTTTCTTATGAAGTCACTGATATGATAATGAGTATTATCTCCAATGTATGATACTCCATCATCATTAATAAAGGCAGATATGGATTCTTCACATCATCTCATCATCTCAGGGACTAAAATAGGGAGACCCTCTTTCCCATCACTCTTCATTATTGGTGTTGAAGTTCTTTGCTAGACTTATTAATAACCTTAATAATAGTGAACATTTCTTACCCTTCTTTATTCGTAGTAATGGTCCAATTATTAACAATTTGTCTTATGCAAATGATATTGTGATATTTTCTAGTGGCAACACCAAATAAATCAATATGGTGATGAAGCAGATACATTAGTATGAGAGGAGTTTTGAGCAAAAGATGAGCAGCAACAAATATTTCTTCCTCACTGCACCTTGAACAGGCCCAACCAGAATCATTAAAATAAGAGAAGCAACTGGATTCTTAGACAAGCAATTTCCATTTGAGTAATTGGGGTGTCCTATCTATGTGGGAAGGAAAAGAGTGGAGTATTTTGAGAAGCTCTTATCCATAATTGTCAAAAGACTTAATGGATGGAAAAGTAACATGCTATTCTTTTGGAGGCTCATGAATAGAAAAGGAAGATGGATTTCTGGGGAAGAAAAAATTGCCTAAATTGCTGAGAAACACTTTTAAAAGCTTTTCAACCTCAAGAGCAAATTTGTGGATCCTAGGATTATGGATTGCATCCCAGATGTATAAGTGACATTCATAATAATTTCATGCTTGATTGTCCTAATGAGAAAAAGATCAAGGATGTTGTTTTTAACATGAGTCTTGAAAGTGCCTCTAGGCCTGATGGCTACTCAGGAAAGTTTTATCAGTTCTGATGGGAGGTCATTAAAAAAGATGTGATAGAATTTGTACAATTTTTCTTTCATAGAGGAAAACTGACTAAATTATTTTCTCACATCTTACTTGTTCTTATTCCAAAGGTAGACAGTCTTAGCAATTTCTCTTAATTCAGGCCCATCAGCCTGTGCAATTTCTCCAGCAAAATCATCATCAAGATCATTTCCAAAAGGCTCAATTCTATGTTACCTATGATAATCTATGAAAATCAAAGTGGTTTTCTCGAAGGAAGGCTCATTACTGAAAATATTCAACTTGCCCATGAAATTGTCTTAAATATTAAAGAAAGGAATAAAGGGTGCAATGTGGTTATCAAATTGGACATGGCTAAATCATATGACAGAATGTCCTGATCCTTCATAGTTGTTGTTTTGAAGAAGTTTGGTTTTCCTGATGAAGTCACTGATATGATAATGAGTATTATCTCCAATGTATGATACTCCATCATCATTAATAAAGGCATATATGGATTCTTCACATCATCTCATCATCTCAGGGACTAAAATAGGGAGACCCTCTTTGCCATCAATCTTCATTATTGGTGTTCAAGTTCTTTGCTAGACTTATTAATAACCTTAATAATAGTGAACATTTCTTACCCTTCTTTATTCGTAGTAATGGTCCTATTATTAACAATTTGTCTTATGCAGATGATATTGTGATATTTTCTAGTGGCAACACCAAATAAATCAATATGGTGATGAAGCAGATACATTAGTATGAGAGGAGTTTTGAGCAAAAGATGAGCAGCAACAAATATTTCTTCCTCACTGCACCTTGAACAAGCCCAACCAGAATCATTAAAATAAGAGAAGCAACTGGATTCTTAGACAAGCAATTTCCATTTGAGTAATTGGGGTGTCCTATCTATGTGGAAAGGAAAAGAGTGGAGTATTTTGAGAAGCTCTTGTCCATTATTGTCAAAAGACTTAATGGGTGGCAAAGTAACATGCTATTCTTTTGGAGGCTCATGAATAAAAAAGGAAGATGGATTTCTGGGGAAGAAAAAATTGCCAAAATTGCTGAGAAACACTTTGAAAAGCTTTTCAACCTCAAGAGCAAATTTGTGGATCCTAGGATTATGGATTGCATCCCAGATGTATAAGTGACATTCATAATAATTTCATGCTTGATTGTCCTAATGAGAAAAATATCAAGGATGTTGTTTTTAACATGAGTCTTGAAAGTGCCTCCAGGCTTGATGGCTACTCAGGAAAGTTTTATCAGTTCTGATGGGAGGTCATTAAAAAAGATGTGATAGAATTTGTACAATTTTTCTTTCATAGAGGAAAACTGACTAAATTATTTTCTCACATCTTACTTGTTCTTATTCCAAAGGTAGACAGTCTTAGCAATTTCTCTTAATTCAGGCCCATCAGCCTGTGCAATTTCTCCAGCAAAATCATCATCAAGATCATTTCCAAAAGGCTCAATTCTATGTTACCTATGATAATCTATGAAAATCAAAGTGGTTTTCTCGAAGGAAGGCTCATTACTGAAAATATTCAACTTGCCCAGGAAATTGTCTTAAATATTAAAGAAAGGAATAAAGGGTGCAATGTGGTTATCAAATTGGACATGGCTAAATCATATGACACAATGTCCTGATTCTTCATAGTTGTTGTTTTGAAGAAGTTTGGGTTTTCTTATGAAGTCACTGATATGATAATGAGTATTATCTCCAATGTATGATACTCCATCATCATTAATAAAGGCAGATATGGATTCTTCACATCATCTCATCATCTCAGGGACTAAAATAGGGAGACCCTCTTTCCCATCACTCTTCATTATTGGTGTTGAAGTTCTTTGCTAGATTTATTAATAACCTTAATAATAGTGAACATTTCTTACCCTTCTCTATGCCTAGTAATGATCCGATTATTAACAATTTGTCTTATGCAGATGATATTGTGATATTTTCTAGTGGCAACACCAAATAAATCAATATGGTGATGAAGCAGATACATTGGTATGAGAGGAGTTTTGAGCAAAAGATGAGCAGCAACAAATGTTTCTTCCTCACTGCACCTTGAACAGGCCCAACCAGAATCATTAAAATAAGAGAAGCAACTGGATTCTTAGACAAGCAATTTTCATTTGAGTAATTGGGGTGTCCTATTTATGTGGAAAGGAAAAGAGTGGAGTATTTTGAGAAGCTCTTGTCCATAATTGTCAAAAGACTTAATGGGTGGCAAAGTAACATGCTATTCTTTTGGAGGCTCATGAATAAAAAAGGAAGATGGATTTCTGGGGAAGAAAAAATTGCCAAAATTGCTGAGAAACACTTTGAAAATCTTTTCAACCTCAAGAGCAAATTTGTGGATCCTAGGATTATGGATTGCATCCCAGATGCATAAGTGACATTCATAATAATTTCATGCTTGATTGTCCTAATGAGAAAAAGATCAAGGATGTTGTTTTTAACATGAGTCTTGAAAGTGCCTCCAGGCTTGATGGCTACTCAGGAAAGTTTTATCAGTTCTGATGGGAGGTCATTAAAAAAGATGTGATAGAATTTGTACAATTTTTCTTTCATGGAGGAAAACTGACTAAATTATTTTCTCACATCTTACTTGTTCTTATTCCAAAGGTAGACAGTCTTAGCAATTTCTCTTAATTCAGGCCCATCAGCCTGTGCAATTTCTCCAGCAAAATCATCATCAAGATCATTTCCAAAAGGCTCAATTCTATGTTACCTATGCTAATCTATGAAAATCAAAGTGATTTTCTCAAAGGAAGGCTCATTACTGAAAATATTCAACTTGCCCATGAAATTGTCTAAAATATTAAAGAAAGGAATAAAGGGGGCAATGTGGTTATCAAATTGGACATGGCTAAATCATATGACAGAATGTCCTGATCCTTCATAGTTGTTGTTTTGAAGAAGTTTGGTTTTTCTGATGAAGTCCTGATATGATAATGAGTATTATCTCCAATGTATGATACTCCATCATTATTAATAAAGACAGATATGGATTCTTCACATCATCTCATCATCTCAGGGACTAAAATAGGAGACCCTCTTTCCCATCACTCTTCATTATTGGTGTTGAAGTTCTTTGCTAGACTTATTAATAACCTTAATAATAGTGAACATTTCTTACCCTTCTCTATGCCTAGTAATGATCCTATTATTAACAATTTATCTTATGCAGATGATATTGTGATATTTTCTAGTGGCAACACCAAATAAATCAATATGGTGATGAAGCACATACATTGGTATGAGAGGAGTTTTGAGCAAAAGATGAGCAGCAACAAATGTTTCTTCCTCACTGCACCTTGAACAGGCACAAGCAGAATCATTAAAATAAGAGAAGCAACTGGATTCTTAGACAAGCAATTTCCATTTGAGTAATTGGGGTGTCCTATCTATGTGGGAAGGAAAAGAGTGAAGTATTTTGAGAAGATCTTGTCCATAATTGTCAAAAGACTTAATGGATGGAAAAGTAACATGCTATTCTTTTGGAGGCTCATGAATAGAAAAGAAAGATGGATTTCTGGGGAAGAAAAAATTGCCAAAATTGCTGAGAAACACTTTGAAAAGCTTTTCAACCTCAAGAGAAAATTTGTGGATCCTAGGATTATGGATTGCATCCCCAGATGTATAAGTGACATTCATAATAGTTTCATGCTTGATTATCCTAATGAGAAAAATATCAAGGATGTTGTTTTTAACATGAGTCTTGAAAGTGCCTCTAGGCCTGATGGCTACTCAGGAAAGTTTTATCAGTTCTGATGGGAGGTTATTAAAAAAGATGTGATAGAATTTGTACAATTTTTCTTTCATGGAGGAAAACTGACTAAATTATTTTCTCACATCTTACTTGTTCTTATTCCAAAGGTAGACAGTCTTAGCAATTTCTCTTAATTCAGGCCCATCAGCCTGTGCAATTTCTCCAGCAAAATCATCATCAAGATCATTTCCAAAAGTCTCAATTCTATGTTACCTATGATAATCTATGAAAATCAAAGTGGTTTTCTCGAAGGAAGGCTCATTACTGAAAATATTCAACTTGCCCAGGAAATTGTCTAAAATATTAAAGAAAGGAATAAAGGGTGCAATGTGGTTATCAAATTGGACATGGCTAAATCATATGACACAATGTCCTGATTCTTCATAGTTGTTGTTTTGAAGAAGTTTGGGTTTTCTTATGAAGTCACTGATATGATAATGAGTATTATCTCCAATGTATGATACTCCATCATCATTAATAAAGGCAGATATGGATTCTTCACATCATCTCATCATCTCAGGGAGTAAAATAGGGAGACCCTCTTTCCCATCACTCTTCATTATTGGTGTTGAAGTTCTTTGCTAGACTTATTAATAACCTTAATAATAGTGAACATTTCTTACCCTTCTCTATGCCTAGTAATGATCCTATTATTAACAATTTGTCTTATGCAGATGATATTGTGATATTTTCTAGTGGCAACACCAAATAAATCAATATGGTGATGAAGCAGATACATTGGTATGAGAGGAGTTTTGAGCAAAAGATGAGCAGCAACAAATGTTTCTTCCTCACTGCACCTTGAACAGGCCCAACCAGAATCATTAAAATAAGAGAAGCAACTGGATTCTTAGACAAGCAATTTCCATTTGAGTAATTGGGGTGTCCTATCTATGTGGAAAGGAAAAGAGTGGAGTATTTTGAGAAGCTCTTGTCCATAATTGTCAAAAGACTTAATGGGTGGCAAAGTAACATGCTATTCTTTTGGAGGCTCATGAATAAAAAAGGAAGATGGATTTCTGGGGAAGAAAAAATTGCCAAAATTGCTGAGAAACACTTTGAAAAGCTTTTCAACCTCAAGAGCAAATTTGTGGATCCTAGGATTATGGATTGCATCCCAGATGTATAAGTGACATTCATAATAATTTCATGCTTGATTGTCCTAATGAGAAAAAGATCAAGGATGTTGTTTTTAACATGAGTCTTGAAAGTGCCTCTAGGCTTGATGGCTACTCAGGAAAGTTTTATCAGTTCTGATGGGAGGTTATTAAAAAAGTCTTAGCAATTTCTCTTAATTCAGGCCCATCAGCCTGTGCAATTTCTCCAGCAAAATCATCATCAAGATCATTTCCAAAAGGCTCAATTCTATGTTACCTATGATAATCTATGAAAACCAAAGTGGTTTTCTCAAAGGAAGGCTCATTACTGAAAATATTCAACTTGCCCATGAAATTGTCTAAAATATTAAAGAAAGGAATAAAGGGGGCAATGTGGTTATCAAATTGGACATGGCTAAATCATATGACAGAATGTCCTGATCCTTCATAGTTGTTGTTTTGAAGAAGTTTGGTTTTTCTGATGAAGTCACTGATATGATAATGAGTATTATCTCCAATGTATGATACTCCATCATCATTAATAAAGGCATATATGGATTCTTCACATCATCTCATCATCTCATCATCTCATCATCTCAGGGACTAAAATAGGGAGACCCTCTTTGCCATCACTCTTCATTATTGGTGTTCAAGTTCTTTGCTAGACTTATTAATAACCTTAATAATAGTGAACATTTCTTACCCTTCTTTATTCGTAGTAATGGTCCTATTATTAACAATTTGTCTTATGCAGATGATATTGTGATATTTTCTAGTGGCAACACCAAATAAATCAATATGGTGATGAAGCAGATACATTAGTATGAGAGGAGTTTTGAGCAAAAGATGAGCAGCAACAAATATTTCTTCCTCACTGCACCTTGAACAGGCCCAACCAGAATCATTAAAATAAGAGAAGCAACTGGATTCTTAGACAAGCAATTTCCATTTGAGTAATTGGGTGTCCTATCTATGTGGGAAGGAAAAGAGTGGAGTATTTTGAGAAGCTCTTATCCATAATTGTCAAAAGACTTAATGGATGGAAAAGTAATATGCTATTCTTTTGGAGGCTCATGAATAGAAAAGGAAGATGGATTTATGGGGAAGGAAAAATTGCCAAAATTGCTGAGAAACACTTTGAAAAGCTTTTCAACCTCAAGAGCAAATTTGTGGATCCTAGGATTATGGATTGCATCCCATATGTATAAGTGACATTCATAATAATTTCATGCTTGATTGTCCTAATGAGAAAAAGATCAAGGATGTTGTTTTTAACATGAGTCTTGAAAGTGCCTCCAGGCTTGATGGCTACTCAGGAACGTTTTATCAGTTCTGATGGGAGGTCATTAAAAAAGATGTGATAAAATTTGTACAATTTTTCTTTCATGGAGGAAAACTGACTAAATTATTTTCTCACATCTTACTTGTTCTTATTCCAAAGGTAGACAGTCTTAGCAATTTCTCTTAATTCAGGCCCATCAGCCTGTGCAATTTCTCCAGCAAAATCATCATCAAGATCATTTCCAAAAGGCTCAATTCTATGTTACCTATGATAATCTATGAAAATCAAAGTGATTTTCTCAAAGGAAGGCTCATTACTGAAAATATTCAACTTGCCCATGAAATTGTCTAAAATATTAAAGAAAGGAATAAAGGGGGCAATGTGGTTATCAAATTGGACATGGCTAAATCATATGACAAAATGTCCTGATCCTTCATAGTTGTTGTTTTGAAGAAGTTTGGTTTTTCTGATGAAGTCACTGATATGATAATGAGTATTATCTCCAATGTATGATACTCCATCATCATTAATAAAGGCATAAATTGATTCTTCACATCATCTCATCATCTCATCATCTCAGGGACTAAAATAGGGAGACCCTCTTTGCCATCACTCTTCATTATTGGTGTTCAAGTTCTTTGCTAGACTTATTAATAACCTTAATAATAGTGAACATTTCTTACCCTTCTTTATTCGTAGTAATGGTCCTATTATTAACAATTTGTCTTATGCAAATGATATTGTGATATTTTCTAGTGGCAACACCAAATAAATCAATATGGTGATGAAGCAGATACATTAGTATGAGAGGAGTTTTGAGCAAAAGATGAGCAGCAACAAATATTTCTTCCTCACTGCACCTTGAACAGGCCCAACCAGAATCATTAAAGTAAGAGAAGCAACTGGATTCTTAGACAAGCAATTTCCATTTGAGTAATTGGGGTGTCCTATCTATGTGGGAAGGAAAAGAGTGGAGTATTTTGAGAAGCTCTTATCCATAATTGTCAAAAGACTTAATGGATGAAAAAGTAACATGCTATTCTTTTGGAGGCTCATGAATAGAAAAGGAAGATGGATTTCTGGGGAAGAAAAAATTGCCAAAATTGCTGAGAAACACTTTGAAAAGCTTTTCAACCTCAAGAGCAAATTTGTGGATCATAGGATTATGGATTGCATCCCAGATGTATAAGTGACATTCATAATAATTTCATGCTTGATTGTCCTAATGAGAAAAAGATCAAGGATGTTGTTTTTAACATGAGTCTTGAAAGTGCCTCCAGGCTTGATGGCTACTCAGGAAAGTTTTATCAGTTCTGATGGGAGGTCATTAAAAAAGATGTGATAGAATTTGTACAATTTTTCTTTCTTAGAGGAAAACTGACTAAATTATTTTCTCACACCTTACTTGTTCTTATTCCAAAGGTAGCCAGTCTTAGAAATTTCTCTTAATTCAGACCCATCAGCCTGTGCAATTTCTCCAGCAAAATCATCATCAAGATCATTTCCAAAAGGCTCAATTCTATGTTACCTATGATAATCTATGAAAATCAAAGTGATTTTCTCAAAGGAAGGCTCATTACTGAAAATATTCAACTTGCCCATGAAATTGTCTAAAATATTAAAGAAAGGAATAAAGGGGGCAATGTGGTTATCAAATTGGACATGGCTAAATCATATGACAGAATGTCCTGATCCTTCATAGTTGTTGTTTTGAAGAAGTTTGGTTTTTCTGATGAAGTCACTGATATGATAATGAGTATTATCTCCAATGTATGATACTCCATCATCATTAATAAAGGCATAAATGGATTCTTCACATCATCTCATCATCTCATTATCTCAGGGACTAAAATAGGGAGACCCTCTTTGCCATCACTCTTCATTATTGGTGTTCAAGTTCTTTGCTAGACTTATTAATAACCTTAATAATAGTGAACATTTCTTACCCTTCTTTATTCGTAGTAATGGTCCTATTATTAATAATTTGTCTTATGCAAATGATATTGTGATATTTTCTAGTGGCAACACCAAATAAATCAATATGGTGATGAAGCAGATACATTAGTATGAGAGGAGTTTTGAGCAAAAGATGAGCAGCAACAAATATTTCTTCCTCACTGCACCTTGAACAGGCCCAACCAGAATCATTAAAATAAGAGAAGCAACTGGATTCTTAGACAAGCAATTTCCATTTGAGTAATTGGGGTGTCCTATCTATGTGGGAAGGAAAAGAGTGGAGTATTTTGAGAAGCTCTTATCCATAATTGTCAAAAGACTTAATGGATGGAAAAGTAACATGCTATTCTTTTGGAGGCTCATGAATAGAAAAGGAAGATGGATTTCTGGGGAAGGAAAAATTGCCAAAATTGCTGAGAAACACTTTGAAAAGCTTTTCAACCTCAAGAGCAAATTTGTGGATCCTAGGATTATGGATTGCATCCCAGATGTATAAGTGACATTCATAATAATTTCATGCTTGATTGTCCTAATGAGAAAAAGATCAAGGATGTTGTTTTTAACATGAGTCTTGAAAGTGCCTCCAGGCTTGATGGCTACTCAGGGAAGTTTTATCGATTCGATGGGAGGCCATTAAACAAGATGTGATAGACTTTGTACAATTTTTCTTTCATGGAGGAAAACTGACTAAATTATTTTCTCACATCTTACTTGTTCTTATTCCAAAGGTAGACAGTCTTAGCAATTTCTCTTAATTCAGGCCCATCGGCTGTGCAATTTCTCCAAAGAAAAATCATCATCAAGATCATTTCCAAAAGGCTCAATTCTATGTTACCTATGATAATCTATGAAAATCAAGTGATTTTCTCAAAGGAAGGCTCATTACTGAAAATATTCAACTTGCCCATGAAATTGTCTAAAATATTAAAGAAAGGAATAAAGGGGCAATGTGGTTATCAAATTGGACATGGCTAAATCATATGACAAAATGTCACGATCCTTCATAGTTGTTGTTTTGAAGAAGTTTGGTTTTTCTGATGAAGTCACTGATATGATAATGAGTATTATCTCCAATGTATGATACTCCATCATCATTAATAAAGGCATAAATTGATTCTTCACATCATCTCATCATCTCAGGGACTAAAATAGGGAGACCCTCTTTGCCATCACTCTTCATTATTGGTGTTCAAGTTCTTTGCTAGACTTATTAATAACCTTAATAATAGTGAACATTTCTTACCCTTCTTTATTCGTAGTAATGGTTCTATTATTAACAATTTGTCTTATGCAAATGATATTGTGATATTTTCTAGTGGCAACACCAAATAAATCAATATGGTGATGAAGCAGATACATTAGTATGAGAGGAGTTTTGAGCAAAAGATGAGCAGCAACAAATATTTCTTCCTCACTGCACCTTGAACAGGCCCAACCAGAATCATTAAAGTAAGAGAAGCAACTGGATTCTTAGGCAAGCAATTTCCATTTGAGTAATTGGGGTGTCCTATCTATGTGGGAAGGAAAAGAGTGGAGTATTTTGAGAAGCTCTTATCCATAATTGTCAAAAGACTTAATGGATGAAAAAGTAACATGCTATTCTTTTGGGGCTCATGAATAGAAAAGGAAGATGGATTTCTGGGGAAGAAAAAATTGCCAAAATTGCTGAGAAACACTTTGAAAAGCTTTTCAACCTCAAGAGCAAATTTATGGATCATAGGATTATGGATTGCATCCCAGATGTATAAGTGACATTCATAATAATTTCATGCTTGATTGTCCTAATGAGAAAAAGATCAAGGATGTTGTTTTTAACATGAGTCTTGAAAGTGCCTCCAGGCTTGATGGCTACTCAGGAAAGTTTTATCAGTTCTGATGGGAGGTCATTAAAAAAGATGTGATAGAATTTGTACAATTTTTCTTTCATGGAGGAAAACTGACTAAATTATTTTCTCACATCTTACTTGTTCTTATTCCAAAGGTAGACAGTCTTAGCAATTTCTCTTAATTCAGGCCCATCAGCCTGTGCAATTTCTCCAGCAAAATCATCATCAAGATCATTTCCAAAAGGCTCAATTCTATGTTACCTATGATAATCTATGAAAATCAAAGTGATTTTCTCAAAGGAAGGCTCATTACTGAAAATATTCAACTTGCCCATGAAATTGTCTAAAATATTAAAGAAAGGAATAAAGGGGGCAATGTGGTTATCAAATTGGACATGGCTAAATCATATGACAGAATGTCCTGATCCTTCATAGTTGTTGTTTTGAAGAAGTTTGGTTTTTCTGATGAAGTCACTGATATGATAATGAGTATTATCTCCAATGTATGATACTCCATCATCATTAATAAAGTCATAAATGGATTCTTCACATCATCTCATCATCTCATCATCTCAGGGACTAAAATAGGGAGACCCTCTTTGCCATCACTCTTCATTATTGGTGTTCAAGTTCTTTGCTAGACTTATTAATAACCTTAATAATAGTGAACATTTCTTACCCTTCTTTATTCGTAGTAATGGTCCTATTATTAATAATTTGTCTTATGCAAATGATATTGTGATATTTTCTAGTGGCAACACCAAATAAATCAATATGGTGATGAAGCAGATACATTAGTATGAGAGGAGTTTTGAGCAAAAGATGAGCAGCAACAAATATTTCTTCCTCACTGCACCTTGAACAGGCCCAACCAGAATCATTAAAATAAGAGAAGCAACTGGATTCTTAGACAAGCAATTTCCATTTGAGTAATTGGGGTGTCCTATCTATGTGGGAAGGAAAAGAGTGGAGTATTTTGAGAAGCTCTTATCCATAATTGTCAAAAGACTTAATGGATGGAAAAGTAACATGCTATTCTTTTGGAGGCTCATGAATAGAAAAGGAAGATGGATTTCTGGGGAAGAAAAAATTGCCAAAATTGCTGAGAAACACTTTGAAAAGCTTTTCAACCTCAAGAGCAAATTTGTGGATCCTAGGATTATGGATTGCATCCCAGATGTATAAGTGACATTCATAATAATTTCATGCTTGATTGTCCTAATGAGAAAAAGATCAAGGATGTTGTTTTTAACATGAGTCTTGAAAGTGCCTCCAGGCTTGATGGCTACTCAGGAAAGTTTTATCAGTTCTGATGGGAGGTCATTAAAAAAGATGTGATAGAATTTGTACAATTTTTCTTTCATGGAGGAAAACTGACTAAATTATTTTCTCACATCTTACTTGTTCTTATTCCAAAGGTAGACAGTCTTAGCAATTTCTCTTAATTCAGGCCCATCAGCCTGTGCAATTTCTCCAGCAAAATCATCATCAAGATCATTTCCAAAAGGCTCAATTCTATGTTACCTATGATAATCTATGAAAATCAAAGTGATTTTCTCAAAGGAAGGCTCATTACTGAAAATATTCAACTTGCCCATGAAATTGTCTAAAATATTAAAGAAAGGAATAAAGGGGGCAATGTGGTTATCAAATTGGACATGGCTAAATCATATGACAAAATGTCCTGATCCTTCATAGTTGTTGTTTTGAAGAAGTTTGGTTTTTCTGATGAAGTCACTGATATGATAATGAGTATTATCTCCAATGTATGATACTCCATCATCATTAATAAAGGCATAAATTAATTCTTCACATCATCTCATCATCTCATCATCTCAGGGACTAAAATAGGGAGACCCTCTTTGCCATCACTCTTCATTATTGGTGTTCAAGTTCTTTGCTAGACTTATTAATAACCTTAATAATAGTGAACATTTCTTACCCTTCTTTATTCGTAGTAATGGTCCTATTATTAACAATTTGTCTTATGCAAATGATATTGTGATATTTTCTAGTGGCAACACCAAATAAATCAATATGGTGATGAAGCAGATACATTAGTATGAGAGGATTTTTGAGCAAAAGATGAGCAGCAACAAATATTTCTTCCTCACTGCACCTTGAACAGGCCCAACCAGAATCATTAAAGTAAGAGAAGCAACTGGATTCTTAGACAAGCAATTTCCATTTGAGTAATTGGGGTGTCCTATCTATGTGGGAAGGAAAAGAGTGGAGTATTTTGAGAAGCTCTTATCCATAATTGTCAAAAGACTTAATGGATGAAAAAGTAACATGCTATTCTTTTGGAGGCTCATGAATAGAAAAGGAAGATGGATTTCTGGGGAAGAAAAAATTGCCAAAATTGCTGAGAAACACTTTGAAAAGCTTTTCAACCTCAAGAGCAAATTTGTGGATCATAGGATTATGGATTGCATCCCAGATGTATAAGTGACATTCATAATAATTTCATGCTTGATTGTCCTAATGAGAAAAAGATCAAGGATGTTGTTTTTAACATGAGTCTTGAAAGTGCCTCCAGGCTTGATGGCTACTCAGGAAAGTTTTATCAGTTCTGATGGGAGGTCATTAAAAAAGATGTGATAGAATTTGTACAATTTTTCTTTCATGGAGGAAAACTGACTAAATTATTTTCTCACATCTTACTTGTTCTTATTCCAAAGGTAGACAGTCTTAGCAATTTCTCTTAATTCAGGCCCATCAGCCTGTGCAATTTCTCCAAAGAAATCATCATCAAGATCATTTCCAAAAGGCTCAATTCTATGTTACCTATGATAATCTATGAAAATCAAAGTGATTTTCTCAAAGGAAGGCTCATTACTGAAAATATTCAACTTGCCCATGAAATTGTCTAAAATATTAAAGAAAGGAATAAAGGGGGCAATGTGGTTATCAAATTGGACATGGCTAAATCATATGACAGAATGTCCTGATCCTTCATAGTTGTTGTTTTGAAGAAGTTTGGTTTTTCTGATGAAGTCACTGATATGATAATGAGTATTATCTCCAATGTATGATACTCCATCATCATTAATAAAGGCATATATGGATTCTTCACATCATCTCATCATCTCAGGGACTAAAATAGGGAGACCCTCTTTGCCATCACTCTTCATTATTGGTGTTCAAGTTCTTTGCTAGACTTATTAATAACCTTAATAATAGTGAACATTTCTTACCCTTCTTTATTCGTAGTAATGGTCCTATTATTAACAATTTGTCTTATGAAAATGATATTGTGATATTTTCTAGTGGCAACACCAAATAAATCAATATGGTGATGAAGCAGATACATTAGTATGAGAGGAGTTTTGAGCAAAAGATGAGCAGCAACAAATATTTCTTCCTCACTGCACCTTGAACAGGCCCAACCAGAATCATTAAAATAAGAGAAGCAACTGGATTCTTAGACAAGCAATTTCCATTTGAGTAATTGGGGTGTCCTATCTATGTGGGAAGGAAAAGAGTGGAGTATTTTGAGAAGCTCTTATCCATAATTGTCAAAAGACTTAATGGATGGAAAAGTAACATGCTATTCTTTTGGAGGCTCATGAATAGAAAAGGAAGATGGATTTCTGGGGAAGGAAAAATTGCCAAAATTGCTGAGAAACACTTTGAAAAGCTTTTCAACCTCAAGAGCAAATTTGTGGATCATAGGATTATGGATTGCATCCCAGATGTATATGTGACATTCATAATAATTTCATGCTTGATTGTCCTAATGAGAAAAAGATCAAGGATGTTGTTTTTAACATGAGTCTTGAAAGTGCCTCCAGGCTTGATGGCTACTCAGGAAAGTTTTATCGATTCGATGGGAGGTCATTAAAAAGATGTGATAGAATTTGTACAATTTTTCTTTCATGGAGGAAAACTGACTAAATTATTTTCTCACATCTTACTTGTTCTTATTCCAAAGGTAGACAGTCTTAGCAATTTCTCTTAATTCAGGCCCATCGGCTGTGCAATTTCTCCAGCAAAATCATCATCAAGATCATTTCCAAAAGGCTCAATTCTATGTTACCTATGATAATCTATGAAAATCAAAGTGATTTTCTCAAAGGAAGGCTCATTACTGAAAATATTCAACTTGCCCATGAAATTGTCTAAAATATTAAAGAAAGGAATAAAGGGGGCAATGTGGTTATCAAATTGGACATGGCTAAATCATATGACAGAATGTCCTGATCCTTCATAGTTGTTGTTTTGAAGAAGTTTGGTTTTTCTGATGAAGTCACTGATATGATAATGAGTATTATCTCCAATGTATGATACTCCATCATCATTAATAAAGGCATATATGGATTCTTCACATCATCTCATCATCTCATCATCTCAGGGACTAAAATAGGGAGACCCTCTTTGCCATCACTCTTCATTATTGGTGTTCAAGTTCTTTGCTAGACTTATTAATAACCTTAATAATAGTGAACATTTCTTACCCTTCTTTATTCGTAGTAATGGTCCTATTATTAACAATTTGTCTTATGCAAATGATATTGTGATATTTTCTAGTGGCAACACCAAATAAATCAATATGGTGATGAAGCAGATACATTAGTATGAGAGCAGTTTTGAGCAAAAGATGAGCAGCAACAAATATTTCTTCCTCACTGCACCTCGAACAAGCCCAACCAGAATCATTAAAATAAGAGAAGCAACTGGATTCTTAGACAAGCAATTTCCATTTGAGTAATTGGGGTGTCCTATCTATGTGGGAAGGAAAAGAGTGGAGTATTTTGAGAAGCTCTTATCCATAATTGTCAAAAGACTTAATGGATGGAAAAGTAACATGCTATTCTTTTGGAGGCTCATGAATAGAAAAGAAAGATGGATTGGGAAGGAAAAATTGCCAAAATTGTCGAGAAACACTTTGAAAAGCTTTTCAACCTCAAGAGCAAATTTGTGGATCATAGGATTATGGATTGCATCCCAGATGTATAAGTGACATTCATAATAATTTCATGCTTGATTGTCCTAATGAGAAAAAGATCAAGGATGTTGTTTTTAACATGAGTCTTGAAAGTGCCTCCAGGCTTGATGGCTACTCAGGGAAGGTTTATCGATTCGATGGGAGGTCATTAAAAAAGATGTGATAGAATTTGTACAATTTTTCTTTCATGGAGGAAAACTGACTAAATTATTTTCTCACATCTTACTTGTTCTTATTCCAAAGGTAGACAGTCTTAGCAATTTCTCTTAATTCAGGCCCATCAGCCTGTGCAATTTCTCCAGCAAAATCATCATCAAGATCATTTCCAAAAGGCTCAATTCTATGTTACCTATGATAATCTATGAAAATCAAAGTGATTTTCTCAAAGGAAGGCTCATTACTGAAAATATTCAACTTGCCCATGAAATTGTCTAAAATATTAAAGAAAGGAATAAAGGGGGCAATGTGGTTATCAAATTGGACATGGCTAAATCATATGACAAAATATCCTGATCCTTCATAGTTGTTGTTTTGAAGAAGTTTGGTTTTTCTGATGAAGTCACTGATATGATAATGAGTATTATCTCCAATGTATGATACTCCATCATCATTAATAAAGGCATAAATTGATTCTTCACATCATCTCATCATCTCAGGGACTAAAATAGGGAGACCCTCTTTGCCATCACTCTTCATTATTGGTGTTCAAGTTCTTTGCTAGACTTATTAATAACCTTAATAATAGTGAACATTTCTTACCCTTCTTTATTCGTAGTAATGGTTCTATTATTAACAATTTGTCTTATGCAAATGATATTGTGATATTTTCTAGTGGCAACACCAAATAAATCAATATGGTGATGAAGCAGATACATTAGTATGAGAGGAGTTTTGAGCAAAAGATGAGCAAAGAACAAATATTTCTTCCTCACTGCACCTTGAACAGGCCCAACCAGAATCATTAAAGTAAGAGAAGCAACTGGATTCTTAGGCAAGCAATTTCCATTTGAGTAATTGGGGTGTCCTATCTATGTGGGAAGGAAAAGAGTGGAGTATTTTGAGAAGCTCTTATCCATAATTGTCAAAAGACTTAATGGATGAAAAAGTAACATGCTATTCTTTTGGGGCTCATGAATAGAAAAGGAAGATGGATTTCTGGGGAAGAAAAATTGCCAAAATTGTTTGAGAAACACTTTGAAAAGCTTTTCAACCTCAAGAGCAAATTTATGGATCATAGGATTATGGATTGCATCCCAGATGTATAAGTGACATTCATAATAATTTCATGCTTGATTGTCCTAATGAGAAAAAGATCAAGGATGTTGTTTTTAACATGAGTCTTGAAAGTGCCTCCAGGCTTGATGGCTACTCAGAAAAGTTTTATCAGTTCTGATGGGAGGTCATTAAAAAAGATGTGATAGAATTTGTACAATTTTTCTTTCATGGAGGAAAACTGACTAAATTATTTTCTCACATCTTACTTGTTCTTATTCCAAAGGTAGACAGTCTTAGCAATTTCTCTTAATTCAGGCCCATCAGCCTGTGCAATTTCTCCAAAGAAAATCATCATCAAGATCATTTCCAAAAGGCTCAATTCTATGTTACCTATGATAATCTATGAAAATCAAAGTGATTTTCTCAAAGGAAGGCTCATTACTGAAAATATTCAACTTGCCCATGAAATTGTCTAAAATATTAAAGAAAGGAATAAAGGGGCAATGTGGTTATCAAATTGGACATGGCTAAATCATATGACAGAATGTCCTGATCCTTCATAGTTGTTGTTTTGAAGAAGTTTGGTTTTTCTGATGAAGTCACTGATATGATAATGAGTATTATCTCCAATGTATGATACTCCATCATCATTAATAAAGTCATAAATGGATTCTTCACATCATCTCATCATCTCATCATCTCAGGGACTAAAATAGGGAGACCCTCTTTGCCATCACTCTTCATTATTGGTGTTCAAGTTCTTTGCTAGACTTATTAATAACCTTAATAATAGTGAACATTTCTTACCCTTCTTTATTCGTAGTAATGGTCCTATTATTAATAATTTGTCTTATGCAAATGATATTGTGATATTTTCTAGTGGCAACACCAAATAAATCAATATGGTGATGAAGCAGATACATTAGTATGAGAGGAGTTTTGAGCAAAAGATGAGCAGCAACAAATATTTCTTCCTCACTGCACCTTGAACAGCCCAACCGTAATCATTAAAATAAGAGAAGCAACTGGATTCTTAGACAAGCAATTTCCATTTGAGTAATTGGGGTGTCCTATCTATGTGGGAAGGAAAAGAGTGGAGTATTTTGAGAATCTCTTATCCATAATTGTCAAAAGACTTAATGGATGGAAAAGTAACATGCTATTCTTTTGGAGGCTCATGAATAGAAAAGGAAAATGGATTTCTGGGGAAGAAAAAATTGCCAAAATTGCTGAGAAACACTTTGAAAAGCTTTTCAACCTCAAGAGCAAATTTGTGGATCATAGGATTATGGATTGCATCCCAGATGTATAAGTGACATTCATAATAATTTCATGCTTGATTGTCCTAATGAGAAAAAGATCAAGGATGTTGTTTTTAACATGAGTCTTGAAAGTGCCTCCAGGCTTGATGGCTACTCAGGAAAGTTTTATCAGTTCTGATGGGAGGTCATTAAAAAAGATGTGATAGAATTTGTACAATTTTTCTTTCATGGAGGAAAACTGACTAAATTATTTTCTCACATCTTACTTGTTCTTATTCCAAAGGTAGACAGTCTTAGCAATTTCTCTTAATTCAGGCCCATCAGCCTGTGCAATTTCTCCAGCAAAATCATCATCAAGATCATTTCCAAAAGGCTCAATTCTATGTTACCTATGATAATCTATGAAAATCAAAGTGATTTTCTCTAAGGAAGGCTCATTACTGAAAATATTCAACTTGCCCATGAAATTGTCTAAAATATTAAAGAAAGGAATAAAGGGGGCAATGTGGTTATCAAATTGGACATGGCTAAATCATATGACAGAATGTCCTGATCCTTCATAGTTGTTGTTTTGAAGAAGTTTGGTTTTTCTGATGAAGTCACTGATATGATAATGAGTATTATCTCCAATGTATGATACTCCATCATCATTAATAAAGGCATATATGGATTCTTCACATCATCTCATCATCTCATCATCTCAGGGACTAAAATAGGGAGACCCTCTTTGCCATCACTCTTCATTATTGGTGTTCAAGTTCTTTGCTAGACTTATTAATAACCTTAATAATAGTGAACATTTCTTACCCTTCTTTATTCGTAGTAATGGTCCTATTATTAACAATTTGTCTTATGCAAATGATATTGTGATATTTTCTAGTGGCAACACCAAATAAATCAATATGGTGATGAAGCAGATACATTAGTATGAGAGGAGTTTTGAGCAAAAGATGAGCAGCAACAAATATTTCTTCCTCACTGCACCTTGAACAAAGCCCAACCGTAATCATTAAAATAAGAGAAGCAACTGGATTCTTAGACAAGCAATTTCCATTTGAGTAATTGGGGTGTCCTATCTATGTGGGAAGGAAAAGAGTGGAGTATTTTGAGAAGCTCTTATCCATAATTGTCAAAAGACTTAATGGATGGAAAAGTAACATGCTATTCTTTTGGAGGCTCATGAATAGAAAAGGAAGATGGATTTCTGGGGAAGAAAAAATTGCCAAAATTGATGAGAAACACTTTGAAAAGCTTCTCAACATCAAGAGCAAATTTGTGGATCCTAGGATTATGGATTGCATCCCAGATGTATAAGTGACATTCATAATAATTTCATGCTTGATTGTCCTAATGAGAAAAAGATCAAGGATGTTGTTTTTAACATGAGTCTTGAAAGTGCCTCCAGGCTTGATGGCTACTCAGGAAAGTTTTATCAGTTCTGATGGGAGGTCATTAAAAAAGATGTGATAGAATTTGTACAATTTTTCTTTCATGGAGGAAAACTGACTAAATTATTTTCTCACATCTTACTTGTTCTTATTCCAAAGGTAGACAGTCTTAGCAATTTCTCTTAATTCAGGCCCATCAGCCTGTGCAATTTCTCCAGCAAAATCATCATCAAGATCATTTCCAAAAGGCTCAATTCTATGTTACCTATGATAATCTATGAAAATCAAAGTGATTTTCTCAAAGGAAGGCTCATTACTGAAAATATTCAACTTGCCCATGAAATTGTCTAAAATATTAAAGAAAGGAATAAAGGGGGCAATGTGGTTATCAAATTGGACATGGCTAAATCATATGACAGAATGTCCTGATCCTTCATAGATGTTGTTTTGAAGAAGTTTGGTTTTTCTGATGAAGTCACTGATATGATAATGAGTATTATCTCCAATGTATGATACTCCATCATCATTAATAAAGGCATATATGGATTCTTCACATCATCTCATCATCTCATCATCTCAGGGACTAAAATAGGGAGACCCTCTTTGCCATCACTCTTCATTATTGGTGTTCAAGTTCTTTGCTAGACTTATTAATAAACTTAATAATAGTGAACATTTCTTACCCTTCTTTATTCGTAGTAATGGTCCTATTATTAACAATTTGTCTTATGCAAATGATATTGTGATATTTTCTAGTGGCAACACCAAATAAATCAATATGGTGATGAAGCAGATACATTAGTATGAGAGGAGTTTTGAGCAAAAGATAAGCAGCAACAAATATTTCTTTCTCACTGCACCTTGAACAGGCCCAACCAGAATCATTAAAATAAGAGAAGCAACTGGATTCTTAGACAAGCAATTTCCATTTGAGTAATTGGGGTGTCCTATCTATGTGGGAAGGAAAAGAGTGGAGTATTTTGAGAAGCTCTTATCCATAATTGTCAAAAGACTTAATGGATGGAAAAGTAACATGCTATTCTTTTGGAGGCTCATGAATAGAAAAGGAAGATGGATTTCTGGGGAAGAAAAAATTGCCAAAATTGATGAGAAACACTTTGAAAAGCTTTTCAACCTCAAGAGCAAATTTGTGGATCCTAGGATTATGGATTGCATCCCAGATGTATAAGTGACATTCATAATAATTTCATGCTTGATTGTCCTAATGAGAAAAAGATCAAGGATGTTGTTTTTAACATGAGTCTTGAAAGTGCCTCCAGGCTTGATGGCTACTCAGGAAAGTTTTATCAGTTCTGATGGGAGGTCATTAAAAGAGATGTGATAGAATTTGTACAATTTTTCTTTCATGGAGGAAAACTGACTAAATTATTTTCTCACATCTTACTTGTTCTTATTCCAAAGGTAGACAGTCTTAGCAATTTCTCTTAATTCAGGCCCATCAGCCTGTGCAATTTCTCCAAAGAAATCATCATCAAGATCATTTCCAAAAGGCTCAATTCTATGTTACCTATGATAATCTATGAAAATCAAAGTGATTTTCTCAAAGGAAGGCTCATTACTGAAAATATTCAACTTGCCCATGAAATTGTCTAAAATATTAAAGAAAGGAATAAAGGGGGCAATGTGGTTATCAAATTGGACATGGCTAAATCATATGACAGAATGTCTTGATCCTTCATAGTTGTTGTTTTGAAGAAGTTTGGTTTTTCTGATGAAGTCACTGATATGATAATGAGTATTATCTCCAATGTATGATACTCCATCATCATTAATAAAGGCATAAATGGATTCTTCACATCATCTCATCATCTCATCATCTCAGGGACTAAAATAGGGAGACCCTCTTTGCCATCACTCTTCATTATTGGTGTTCAAGTTCTTTGCTAGATTTATTAATAACCTTAATAATAGTGAACATTTCTTACCCTTCTTTATTCGTAGTAATGGTCCTATTATTAACAATTTGTCTTATGCAAATGATATTGTGATATTTTCTAGTGGCAACACCAAATAAATCAATATGGTGATGAAGCAGATACATTAGTATGAGAGGAGTTTTGAGCAAAAGATGAGCAGCAACAAATATTTCTTCCTCACTGCACCTTGAACAGGCCCAACCAGAATCATTAAAATAAGAGAAGCAACTGGATTCTTAGACAAGCAATTTCCATTTGAGTAATTGGGGTGTCCTATCTATGTGGGAAGGAAAAGAGTGGAGTATTTTGAGAAGCTATTATCCATAATTGTCAAAAGACTTAATGGATGGAAAAGTAACATGCTATTCTTTTGGAGGCTCATGAATAGAAAAGGAAGATGGATTTCTGGGGAAGAAAAAATTGCCAAAATTGATGAGAAACACTTTGAAAAGCTTTTCAACCTCAAGAGCAAATTTGTGGATCCTAGGATTATGGATTGCATCCCAGATGTATAAGTGACATTCATAATAATTTCATGCTTGATTGACCTAATGAGAAAAAGATCAAGGATGTTGTTTTTAACATGAGTCTTGAAAGTGCCTCCAGGCTTGATGGCTACTCAGGAAAGTTTTATCAGTTCTGATGGGAGGTCATTAAAAAAGATGTGATAGAATTTGTACAATTTTTCTTTCATGGAGGAAAACTGACTAAATTATTTTCTCACATCTTACTTGTTCTTATTCCAAAGGTAGACTGTCTTAGCAATTTCTCTTAATTCAGGCCCATCAGCCTGTGCAATTTCTCCAGCTAAATCATCATCAAGATCATTTCCAAAAGGCTCAATTCTATGTTACCTATGATAATCTATGAAAATCAAAGTGATTTTCTCAAAGGAAGGCTCATTACTGAAAATATTCAACTTGCCCATGAAATTGTCTAAAATATTAAAGAAAGGAATAAAGGGGGCAATGTGGTTATCAAATTGGACATGGCTAAATCATATGACACAATGTCCTGATTCTTCATAGTTGTTGTTTTGAAGAAGTTTGGGTTTTCTTATGAAGTCACTGATATGATAATGAGTATTATCTCCAATGTATGATACTCCATCATCATTAATAAAGGCAGATATGGATTCTTCACATCATCTCATCATCTCAGGGACTAAAATAGGGAGACCCTCTTTCCCATCACTCTTCATTATTGGTGTTCAAGTTCTTTGCTAGACTTATTAATAACCTTAATAATAGTGAACATTTCTTACCCTTCGCTATGCCTAGTAATGATCCTATTATTAACAATTTATCTTATGCAGATGATATTGTGATATTTTCTAGTGGCAACACCAAATAAATCTATATGGTGATGAAGCAGATACATTGGTATGAGAGGAGTTTTGAGCAAAAGATGAGCATCAACAAATGTTTCTTCCTCACTGCACCTTGAAGAGGCACAACCAGAATCATTAAAATAAGAGAAGCAACTGGATTCTTAGACAAGCAATTTCCATTTGAGTAATTGGGGTGTCCTATCTATGTGGGAAGGAAAAGAGTGAAGTATTTTGAGAAGCTCTTGTCCATAATTGTCAAAAGACTTAATGAATGGAAAAGTAACATGCTATTCTTTTGGAGGCTCATGAATAGAAAAGAAAGATGGATTTCTGGGGAAGAAAAAATTGCCAAAATTGTTGAGAAACACTTTGAAAAGCTTTTCAACCTCAAGAGAAAATTTGTGGATCCTAGGATTATGGATTGCATCTCCAGATGTATAAGTGACATTCATAATAGTTTCATGCTTGATTGTCCTAATGAGAAAAATATCAAGGATGTTGTTTTTAACATGAGTCTTGAAAGTGCCTCTAGGCCTGATGGCTACTCAGGAAAGTTTTATCAGTTCTGATGGGAGGTTTTTAAAAAAGATGTGATAGAATTTGTACAATTTTTCTTTCATGGAGGAAAACTGACTAAATTATTTTCTCACATCTTACTTGTTCTTATTCCAAAGGTAGACAGTCTTAGCAATTTCTCTTAATTCAGGCCCATCAGCCTGTGCAATTTCTCCAGCAAAATCATCATCAAGATCATTTCCAAAAGGCTCAATTCTATGTTACCTACGATAATATATGAAAATCAAAGTGGTTTTCTCGAAGGAAGGCTCATTACTGAAAATATTCAACTTGCCCATGAAATTGTCTAAAATATTAAAGAAAGGAATAAAGGGGGCAATGTGATTATCAAATTGGACATGGCTAAATCATATGATAGAATGTCCAGATCCTTCATAGTTGTTTTTTTAAGAAGTTTGGTTTTTCTGATGAAGTCACTGATATGATAATGAGTATTATCTCCAATGTATGATACTCCATCATCATTAATAAAGGCAGATATGGATTCTTCACATCATCTCATCATCTCAGGGACTAAAATAGGGAGACACTCTTTGCCATCACTCTTCATTGTTGGTGTTGAAGTTCTTTGCTAGACTTATTAATAACCTTAATAATAGTGAACATTTCTTACCCTTCTCTATTCGTAGTAATGGTCCTATTATTAACAATTTGTCTTATGCAAATGATATTGTGATATTTTCTAGTGGCAACACCAAATAAATCAATATGGTGATGAAGCAGATACATTAGTATGAGAGGAGTTTTGAGCAAAAGATGAGCAGCAACAAATATTTCTTCCTCACTGCACCTTGAACAGGCCCAACCGTAATCATTAAAATAAGAGAAGCAATCGGATTCTTAGACAAGCAATTTCCATTTGAGTAATTGGGGTGTCCTATCTATGTGGGAAGGAAAAGAGTGGAGTATTTTGAGAAGCTCTTGTCCATAATTGTCAAAAGACTTAATGGGTGGCAAAGTAACATGCTATTCTTTTGGAGGCTCATGAATATAAAACGAAGATGGATTGGGAAGAAAAATTGCCAAAATTGCTGAGAAACACTTTGAAAAGCTTTTCAACCTCAAGAGCAAATTTGTGGATCCTAGGATTATGGATTGCATCCCAGATGTATAAGTGACATTCATAATAATTTCATGTTTGATTGTCCTAATGAGAAAAAGATCAAGGATGTTGTTTTTAACATGAGTCTTGAAAGTGCCTTCAGGCTTGATGGCTACTCAGGAAAGTTTTATCAGTTCTGATGGGAGGTTATTAAAAAAGATGTGATAGAATTTGTACAATTTTTCTTTCATGGAGGAAAACTAACTAAATTATTTTCTCACATCTTACTTGTTCTTATTCCAAAGGTAGACAGTCTTAGCAATTTCTCTTAATTCAGGCCCATCAGCCTGTGCAATTTCTCCAGCAAAATCATCATCAAGATCATTTCCAAAAGGCTCAATTCTATGTTACCTATGATAATCTATGAAAATCAAAGTGATTTTCTCAAAGGAAGGCTCATTACTGAAAATATTCAACTTGCCCATGAAATTGTCTAAAATATTAAAGAAAGGAATAAAGGGGGCAATGTGGTTATCAAATTGGACATGGCTAAATCATATGACAGAATGTCCTGATCCTTCATAGTTGTTGTTTTGAAGAAGTTTGTTTTTTCTGATGAAGTCACTGATATGATAATGAGTATTATCTCCAATGTATGATACTCCATCATCATTAATAAAGGCAGATATGGATTCTTCACATCATCTCAGGGACTAAAATAGGGAAATCCTCTTTCCCATCACTCTTTATTATTGGTGTTGAAGTTCTTTGCTAGACTTATTAATAACCTTAATAATAGTGAACATTTCTTACCCTTCTCTATGTCTAGTAATGGTCCTATTATTAACAATTTGTCTTATGCAGATGATATTGTGATATTTTCTAGTGGCAACACCAAATAAATCAATATGGTGATGAAGCAGATACATTGGTATGAGAGGAGTTTTGAGCAAAAGATGAGCAGCAACAAATGTTTCTTCCTCACTGCACTTTGAACAGGCCCAACCAGAATCATTAAAATAAGAGAAGCAACTGGATTCTTAGACAAGCAATTTCCATTTGAGTAATTGGGGTGTCCTATCTATGTGGAAAGGAAACGAGTGGAGTATTTTGAGAAGCTCTTGTCCATAATTGTCAAAAGACTTAATGGGTGGCAAAGTAACATGCTATTCTTTTGGAGGCTCATGAATAAAAAAGGAAGATGGATTTCTGGGGAAGAAAAAATTGCCAAAATTGTTGAGAAACACTTTGAAAAGCTTTTCAACCTCAAGAGAAAATTTGTGGATCCTAGGATTATGGATTGCATCTCCAGATGTATAAGTGACATTCATAATAGTTTCATGCTTGATTGTCCTAATGAGAAAAATATCAAGGATGTTGTTTTTAACATGAGTCTTGAAAGTGCCTCCAGGCTTGATGGCTACTCAGGAAAGTTTTATCAGTTCTGATGGGAGGTTATTAAAAAAGATGTTATAGAATTTGTACAATTTTTCTTTCATGGAGGAAAACTGACTAAATTATTTTCTCACATCTTACTTGTTCTTATTCCAAAGGTAGACAGTCTTAGCAATTTCTTTTAATTCAGGCCCATCAGCCTGTGCAATTTCTCCAGCAAAATCATCATCAAGATCATTTCCAAAAGGCTCAATTCTATGTTACCTACGATAATATATGAAAATCAAAGTGGTTTTCTCGAAGGAAGGCTCATTACTGAAAATATTCAACTTGCCCAGGAAATTGTCTAAAATATTAAAGAAAGGAATAAAGGGGGCAATGTGATTATCAAATTGGACATGGCTAAATCATATGATAAAATGTCCAGATCCTTCATAGTTGTTTTTTTAAGAAGTTTGGTTTTTCTGATGAAGTCACTGATATGATAATGAGTATTATCTCCAATGTATGATACTCCATCATCATTAATAAAGGCAGATATGGATTCTTCACATCATCTCATCATCTCTGGGACTAAAATAGGGAGACACTCTTTGCCATCACTCTTCATTGTTGGTGTTGAAGTTCTTTGCTAGACTTATTAATAACCTTAATAATAGTGAACATTTCTTACCCTTCTCTATTCGTAGTAATGGTCCTATTATTAACAATTTGTCTTATGCAAATGATATTGTGATATTTTCTAGTGGCAACACCAAATAAATCAATATGGTGATGAAGCAGATACATTAGTATGAGAGGAGTTTTGAGCAAAAGATGAGCAGCAACAAATATTTCTTCCTCACTGCACCTTGAACAGGCCCAACCAGAATCATTAAAATAAGAGAAGCAACTGGATTCTTAGACAAGCAATTTCCATTTGAGTAATTGGGGTGTCCTATCTATGTGGGAAGGAAAAGAGTGGAGTATTTTGAGAAGCTCTTGTCCATAATTGTCAAAAGACTTAATGGGTGGCAAAGTAACATGCTATTCTTTTGGAGAGGCTCATGAATAAAAAAGGAAGATGGATTTCTGGGGAAGAAAAAATTGCCAAAATTGCTGAGAAACACTTTGAAAAGCTTTTCAACCTCAAGAGCAAATTTGTGGATCCTAGGATTATGGATTGCATCCCAGATGTATAAGTGACATTCATAATAATTTCATGCTTGATTGTCCTAATGAGAAAAAGATCAAGGATGTTGTTTTTAACATGAGTCTTGAAAGTGCCTTCAGGCTTGATGGCTACTCAGGAAAGTTTTATCAGTTCTGATGGGAGGTTATTAAAAAAGATGTGATAGAATTTGTACAATTTTTCTTTCATGGAGGAAAACTAACTAAATTATTTTCTCACATCTTACTTGTTCTTATTCCAAAGGTAGACAGTCTTAGCAATTTCTCTTAATTCAGGCCCATCGGCTGTGCAATTTCTCCAAAGAAAATCATCATCAAGATCATTTCCAAAAGGCTCAATTCTATGTTACCTATGATAATCTATGAAAATCAAAGTGATTTTCTCAAAGGAAGGCTCATTACTGAAAATATTCAACTTGCCCATGAAATTGTCTAAAATATTAAAGAAAGGAATAAAGGGGGCAATGTGGTTATCAAATTGGACATGGCTAAATCATATGACGTAATGTCACGATCCTTCATAGTTGTTGTTTTGAAGAAGTTTGTTTTTTCGATGAAGTCACGATATGATAATGAGTATTATCTCCAATGTATGATACTCCATCATCATTAATAAAGGCAGATATGGATTCTTCACATCATCTCGGGGACTAAAATAGGGAAACCCTCTTTCCCATCACTCTTTATTATTGGTGTTGAAGTTCTTTGCTAGACTTATTAATAACCTTAATAATAGTGAACATTTCTTACCCTTCTCTATGTCTAGTAATGGTCCTATTATTAACAATTTGTCTTATGCAGATGATATTGTGATATTTTCTAGTGGCAACACCAAATAAATCAATATGGTGATGAAGCAGATACATTGGTATGAGAGGAGTTTTGAGCAAAAGATGAGCAGCAACAAATGTTTCTTCCTCACTGCACTTTGAACAGGCCCAACCAGAATCATTAAAATAAGAGAAGCAACTGGATTCTTAGACAAGCAATTTCCATTTGAGTAATTGGGGTGTCCTATCTATGTGGAAAGGAAAAGAGTGGAGTATTTTGAGAAGCTCTTGTCCATAATTGTCAAAAGACTTAATGGGTGGCAAAGTAACATGCTATTCTTTTGGAGGCTCATGAATAAAAAAGGAAGATGGATTTCTGGGGAAGAAAAAATTGCCAAAATTGTTGAGAAACACTTTGAAAAGCTTTTCAACCTCAAGAGAAAATTTGTGGATCCTAGGATTATGGATTGCATCTCCAAATGTAAAATGACATTCATAATAGTTTCATGCTTGATTGTCCTAATGAGAAAAATATCAAGGATGTTGTTTTTAACATGAGTCTTGAAAGTGCCTCCAGGCTTGATGGCTACTCAGGAAAGTTTTATCAGTTCTGATGGGAGGTTATTAAAAAAGATGTTATAGAATTTGTACAATTTTTCTTTCATGGAGGAAAACTGACTAAATTATTTTCTCACATCTTACTTGTTCTTCTTCCAAAGGTAGATAGTCTTAGCAATTTCTCTTAATTCAGGCCCATCAGCCTGTGCAATATCTCCAGCAAAATCATCATCAAGATCATTTTTCCAAAAGGCTCAATTCTATGTTACCTGTGATAATCTATGAAAATCAAAGTGATTTTCTCAAAGGAAGGCTCATTACTGAAAATATTCAACTTGCCCAGGAAATTGTCTAAAATATTAAAGAAAGGAATAAAGGGGGCAATGTGGTTATCAAATTGGACATGGCTAAATCATATGACAGAATGTCCTGATCCTTCATAGTTGTTGTTTTGAAGAAGTTTGTTTTTTCTGATGAAGTCACTGATATGATAATGAGTATTATCTCCAATGTATGATACTCCATCATCATTAATAAAGGCAGATATGGATTCTTCACATCATCTCAGGGACTAAAATAGGGAAACCCTCTTTCCCATCACTCTTTATTATTGGTGTTGAAGTTCTTTGCTAGACTTATTAATAACCTTAATAATAGTGAACATTTCTTACCCTTCTCTATGTCTAGTAATGGTCCTATTATTAACAATTTGTCTTATGCAGATGATATTGTGATATTTTCTAGTGGCAACACCAAATAAATCTATATGGTGATGAAGCAGATACATTGGTATGAGAGGAGTTTTGAGCAAAAGATGAGCATCAACAAATGTTTCTTCCTCACTGCACCTTGAAGAGGCACAACCAGAATCATTAAAATAAGAGAAGCAACTGGATTCTTAGACAAGCAATTTCCATTTGAGTAATTGGGGTGTCCTATCTATGTGGGAAGGAAAAGAGTGAAGTATTTTGAGAAGCTCTTGTCCATAATTGTCAAAAGACTTAATGAATGGAAAAGTAACATGCTATTCTTTTGGAGGCTCATGAATAGAAAAGAAAGATGGATTTCTGGGAAGAAAAATTGCCAAAATTGTTGAGAAACACTTTGAAAAGCTTTTCAACCTCAAGAGAAAATTTGTGGATCCTAGGATTATGGATTGCATCTCGGATGTATAAGTGACATTCATAATAGTTTCATGCTTGATTGTCCTAATGAGAAAAATATCAAGGATGTTGTTTTTAACATGAGTCTTGAAAGTGCCTCTAGGCCTGATGGCTACTCAGGAAAGTTTTATCGATTCGATGGGAGGTTATTAAAAAGATGTGATAGAATTTGTACAATTTTTCTTTCATGGAGGAAAAGTGACTAAATTATTTTCTCACATCTTACTTGTTCTTATTCCAAAGGTAGACAGTCTTAGCAATTTCTCTTAATTCAGGCCCATCGGCTGTGCAATTTCTCAGCAAAATCATCATCAAGATCATTTCCAAAAGGCTCAATTCTATGTTACCTACGATAATATATGAAAATCAAAGTGGTTTTCTCGAAGGAAGGCTCATTCTTGAAAATATTCAACTTGCCCAGGAAATTGTCTAAAATATTAAAGAAAGGAATAAAGGGGGCAATGTGATTATCAAATTGGACATGGCTAAATCATATGATAGAATGTCCAGATCCTTCATAGTTGTTTTTTTAAGAAGTTTGGTTTTTCTGATGAAGTCACTGATATGATAATGAGTATTATCTCCAATGTATGATACTCCATCATCATTAATAAAGGCAGATATGGATTCTTCACATCATCTCATCATCTCAGGGACTAAAATAGGGAGACACTCTTTGCCATCACTCTTCATTATTGGTGTTGAAGTTCTTTGCTAGACTTATTAATAACCTTAATAATAGTGAACATTTCTTACCCTTCTCTATTCGTAGTAATGGTCCTATTATTAACAATTTGTCTTATGCAAATGATATTGTGCTATTTTCTAGTGGCAACACCAAATAAATCAATATGGTGATGAAGCAGATACATTAGTATGAGAGGAGTTTTGAGCAAAAGATGAGCAGCAACAAATATTTCTTCCTCACTGCACCTTGAACAGGCCCAACCAGAATCATTAAAATAAGAGAAGCAACTGGATTCTTAGACAAGCAATTTCCATTTGAGTAATTGGGGTGTCCTATCTATGTGGGAAGGAAAAGAGTGGAGTATTTTGAGAAGCTCTTGTCCATAATTGTCAAAAGACTTAATGGGTGGCAAAGTAACATGCTATTCTTTTGGAGGCTCATGAATAAAAAAGGAAGATGGATTTCTGGGGAAGAAAAAATTGCCAAAATTGCTGAGAAACACTTTGAAAAGCTTTTCAACCTCAAGAGCAAATTTGTGGATCCTAGGATTATGGATTGCATCCCAGATGTATAAGTGACATTCATAATAATTTCATGCTTGATTGTCCTAATGAGAAAAAGATCAAGGATGTTGTTTTTAACATGAGTCTTGAAAGTGCCTCCAGGCTTGATGGCTACTCAGGAAAGTTTTATCAGTTCTGATGGGAGGTTATTAAAAAAGATGTGATAGAATTTGTACAATTTTTCTTTCATGGAGGAAAACTAACTAAATTATTTTCTCACATCTTACTTGTTCTTATTCCAAAGGTAGACAGTCTTAGCAATTTCTCTTAATTCAGGCCCATCAGCCTGTGCAATTTCTCCAGCAAAATCATCATCAAGATCATTTCCAAAAGGCTCAATTCTATGTTACCTATGATAATCTATGAAAATCAAAGTGATTTTCTCAAAGGAAGGCTCATTACTGAAAATATTCAACTTGCCCATGAAATTGTCTAAAATATTAAAGAAAGGAATAAAGGGGGCAATGTGGTTATCAAATTGGACATGGCTAAATCATATGACAGAATGTCCTGATCCTTCATAGTTGTTGTGTTTGAAGAAGTTTGGTTTTTCTGATGAAGTCCTGATATGATAATGAGTATTATCTCCAATGTATGATACTCCATCATTATTAATAAAGACAGATATGGATTCTTCACATCATCTCATCATCTCAGGGACTAAAATAGGGAGACCCTCTTTCCCATCACTCTTCATTATTGGTGTTGAAGTTCTTTGCTAGACTTATTAATAACCTTAATAATAGAGAACATTTCTTACCCTTCTCTATGCCTAGTAATGATCCTATTATTAACAATTTGTCTTATACAAATGATATTATGATATTTTCTAGTGGCAACACCAAATAAATCAATATGGTGATGAAGCAGATACATTGGTATGAGAGGAGTTTTGAGCAAAAGATGAGCAGCAACAAATATTTCTTCCTCACTGCACCTTGAACAGGCCCAACCAGAATCATTAAAATAAGAGAAGCAACTGGATTCTTAGACAAGCAATTTCCATTTGAGTAATTGGGGTGTCCTATCTATGTGGGAAGGAAAAGAGTGGAGTATTTTGAGAAGCTCTTGTCCATAATTGTCAAAAGACTTAATGGGTGGCAAAGTAACATGCTATTCTTTTGGAGGCTCATGAATAAAAAAGGAAGATGGATTTCTGGGGAAGAAAAAATTGCCAAAATTGCTGAGAAACACTTTGAAAAGCTTTTCAACCTCAAGAGAAAATTTGTGGATCCTAGGATTATGGATTGCATCCCAGATGTATAAGTGACATTCATAATAATTTCATGCTTGATTGTCCTAATGAGAAAAAGATCAAGGATGTTGTTTTTAACATGAGTCTTGAAAGTGCCTCCAGGCTTGATGGCTACTCAGGAAAGTTTTATCAGTTCTGATGGGAGGTTATTAAAAAAGATGTGATAGAATTTGTACAATTTTTCTTTCATGGAGGAAAACTAACTAAATTATTTTCTCACATCTTACTTGTTCTTATTCCAAAGGTAGACAGTCTTAGCAATTTCTCTTAATTCAGGCCCATCAGCCTGTGCAATTTCTCCAGCAAAATCATCATCAAGATCATTTCCAAAAGGCTCAATTCTATGTTACCTGTGATAATCTATGAAAATCAAAGTGATTTTCTCAAAGGAAGGCTCATTACTGAAAATATTCAACTTGCCCATGAAATTGTCTAAAATATTAAAGAAAGGAATAAAGGGGGCAATGTGGTTATCAAATTGGACATGGCTAAATCATATGAGAATGTCACGATCCTTCATAGTTGTTGTGTTTGAAGAAGTTTGGTTTTTACGATGAAGTCACGATATGATAATGAGTATTATCTCCAATGTATGATACTCCATCATTATTAATAAAGACAGATATGGATTCTTCACATCATCTCATCATCTCAGGGACTAAAATAGGGAGACCCTCTTTCCCATCACTCTTCATTATTGGTGTTGAAGTTCTTTGCTAGACTTATTAATAACCTTAATAATAGAGAACATTTCTTACCCTTCTCTATGCCTAGTAATGATCCTATTATTAACAATTTGTCTTATACAAATGATATTATGATATTTTCTAGTGGCAACACCAAATAAATCAATATGGTGATGAAGCAGATACATTGGTATGAGAGGAGTTTTGAGCAAAAGATGAGCAGCAACAAATGTTTCTTCCTCACTGCACCTTGAACAGGCACAAGCAGAATCATTAAAATAAGAGAAGCAACTGGATTCTTAGACAAGCAATTTCCATTTGAGTAATTGGGGTGTCCTATCTATGTGGGAAGGAAAAGAGTGAAGTATTTTGAGAAGCTCTTGTCCATAATTGTCAAAAGACTTAATGAATGGAAAAGTAACATGCTATTCTTTTGGAGGCTCATGAATAGAAAAGAAAGATGGATTTCTGGGGAAGAAAAAATTGCCAAAATTGTTGAGAAACACTTTGAAAAGCTTTTCAACCTCAAGAGAAAATTTGTGGATCCTAGGATTATGGATTGCATCTCCAGATGTATAAGTGACATTCATAATAGTTTCATGCTTGATTGTCCTAATGAGAAAAATATCAAGGATGTTGTTTTTAACATGAGTCTTGAAAGTGCCTCTAGGCCTGATGGCTACTCAGGAAAGTTTTATCAGTTCTGATGGGAGGTTTTTAAAAAAGATGTGATAGAATTTGTACAATTTTTCTTTCATGGAGGAAAAGCTGACTAAATTATTTTCTCACATCTTACTTGTTCTTATTCCAAAGGTAGACAGTCTTAGCAATTTCTCTTAATTCAGGCCCATCGGCTGTGCAATTTCTCCGACAAAATCATCATCAAGATCATTTTTCCAAAAGGCTCAATTCTATGTTACTGTGATAATCTATGAAAATCAAAGTGATTTTCTCAAAGGAAGGCTCATTACTGAAAATATTCAACTTGCCCAGAAATTGTCTAAAATATTAAAGAAAGGAATAAAGGGGGCAATGTGGTTATCAAATTGGACATGGCTAAATCATATGACAGAATGTCACGATCCTTCATAGTTGTTGTTTTGAAGAAGTTTGTTTTTACGATGAAGTCACCGATATGATAATGAGTATTATCTCCAATGTATGATACTCCATCATCATTAATAAAGGCAGATATGGATTCTTCACATCATCTCGGGGACTAAAATAGGAAACCCTCTTTCCCATCACTCTTTATTATTGGTGTTGAAGTTCTTTGCTAGACTTATTAATAACCTTAATAATAGTGAACATTTCTTACCCTTCTCTATGTCTAGTAATGGTCCTATTATTAACAATTTGTCTTATGCAGATGATATTGTGATATTTTCTAGTGGCAACACCAAATAAATCAATATGGTGATGAAGCAGATACATTGGTATGAGAGGAGTTTTGAGCAAAAGATGAGCAGCAACAAATGTTTCTTCCTCACTGCACTTTGAACAGGCCCAACCAGAATCATTAAAATAAGAGAAGCAACTGGATTCTTAGACAAGCAATTTCCATTTGAGTAATTGGGGTGTCCTATCTATGTGGAAAGGAAAAGAGTGGAGTATTTTGAGAAGCTCTTGTCCATAATTGTCAAAAGACTTAATGGGTGGCAAAGTAACATGCTATTCTTTTGGAGGCTCATGAATAGAAAAGAAAGATGGATTTCTGGGGAAGAAAAAATTGCCAAAATTGCTGAGAAACACTTTGAAAAGCTTTTCAACCTCAAGAGAAAATTTGTGGATCCTAGGATTATGGATTGCATCTCCAGATGTATAAGTGACATTCATAATAGTTTCATGCTTGATTGTCCTAATGAGAAAAATATCAAGGATGTTGTTTTTAACATGAGTCTTGAAAGTGCCTCTAGGCCTGATGGCTACTCAGGAAAGTTTTATCAGTTCTGATGGGAGGTTTTTAAAAAAGATGTGATAGAATTTGTACAATTTTTCTTTCATGGAGGAAAACTGACTAAATTATTTTCTCACATCTTACTTGTTCTTATTCCAAAGGTAGACAGTCTTAGCAATTTCTCTTAATTCAGGCCCATCAGCCTGTGCAATTTCTCCAGCAAAATCATCATCAAGATCATTTTTCCAAAAGGCTCAATTCTATGTTACCTGTGATAATCTATGAAAATCAAAGTGATTTTCTCAAAGGAAGGCTCATTACTGAAAATATTCAACTTGCCCAGGAAATTGTCTAAAATATTAAAGAAAGGAATAAAGGGGGCAATGTGGTTATCAAATTGGACATGGCTAAATCATATGACAGAATGTCCTGATCCTTCATAGTTGTTGTTTTGAAGAAGTTTGTTTTTTCTGATGAAGTCACTGATATGATAATGAGTATTATCTCCAATGTATGATACTCCATCATCATTAATAAAGGCAGATATGGATTCTTCACATCATCTCAGGGACTAAAATAGGGAAACCCTCTTTCCCATCACTCTTTATTATTGGTGTTGAAGTTCTTTGCTAGACTTATTAATAACCTTAATAATAGTGAACATTTCTTACCCTTCTCTATGTCTAGTAATGGTCCTATTATTAACAATTTGTCTTATGCAGATGATATTGTGATATTTTCTAGTGGCAACACCAAATAAATCAATATGGTGATGAAGCAGATACATTGGTATGAGAGGAGTTTTGAGCAAAAGATGAGCAGCAACAAATGTTTCTTCCTCACTGCACCTTGAACAGGCACAAGCAGAATCATTAAAATAAGAGAAGCAACTGGATTCTTAGACAAGCAATTTCCATTTGAGTAATTGGGGTGTCCTATCTATGTGGGAAGGAAAAGAGTGAAGTATTTTGAGAAGCTCTTGTCCATAATTGTCAAAAGACTTAATGAATGGAAAAGTAACATGCTATTCTTTTGGAGGCTCATGAATAGAAAAGAAAGATGGATTGGGAAGAAAAATTGCCAAAATTGTTGAGAAACACTTTGAAAAGCTTTTCAACCTCAAGAGAAAATTTGTGGATCCTAGGATTATGGATTGCATCTCGGATGTATAAGTGACATTCATAATAGTTTCATGCTTGATTGTCCTAATGAGAAAAATATCAAGGATGTTGTTTTTAACATGAGTCTTGAAAGTGCCTCTAGGCCTGATGGCTACTCAGGAAAGTTTTATCAGTTCTGATGGGAGGTTTTTAAAAAAGATGTGATAGAATTTGTACAATTTTTCTTTCATGGAGGAAAACTGACTAAATTATTTTCTCACATCTTACTTGTTCTTATTCCAAAGGTAGACAGTCTTAGCAATTTCTCTTAATTCAGGCCCATCAGCCTGTGCAATTTCTCCAAAGAAATCATCATCAAGATCATTTTTCCAAAAGGCTCAATTCTATGTTACCTGTGATAATCTATGAAAATCAAAGTGATTTTCTCAAAGGAAGGCTCATTCTGAAAATATTCAACTTGCCCAGAAATTGTCTAAAATATTAAAGAAAGGAATAAAGGGGGCAATGTGGTTATCGAATTGGACATGGCTAAATCATATGACGTAATGTCACGATCCTTCATAGTTGTTGTTTTGAAGAAGTTTGTTTTTTCTGATGAAGTCACTGATATGATAATGAGTATTATCTCCAATGTATGATACTCCATCATCATTAATAAAGGCAGATATGGATTCTTCACATCATCTCAGGGACTAAAATAGGGAAACCCTCTTTCCCATCACTCTTTATTATTGGTGTTGAAGTTCTTTGCTAGACTTATTAATAACCTTAATAATAGTGAACATTTCTTACCCTTCTCTATGTCTAGTAATGGTCCTATTATTAACAATTTGTCTTATGCAGATGATATTGTGATATTTTCTAGTGGCAACACCAAATAAATCAATATGGTGATGAAGCAGATACATTGGTATGAGAGGAGTTTTGAGCAAAAGATGAGCAGCAACAAATGTTTCTTCCTCACTGCACTTTGAACAGCCCAACCAGAATCATTAAAATAAGAGAAGCAACTGGATTCTTAGACAAGCAATTTCCATTTGAGTAATTGGGGTGTCCTATCTATGTGGAAAGGAAAAGAGTGGAGTATTTTGAGAAGCTCTTGTCCATAATTGTCAAAAGACTTAATGGGTGGCAAAGTAACATGCTATTCTTTTGGAGGCTCATGAATAGAAAAGAAAGATGGATTTCTGGGGAAGAAAAAATTGCCAAAATTGCTGAGAAACACTTTGAAAAGCTTTTCAACCTCAAGAGAAAATTTGTGGATCCTAGGATTATGGATTGCATCTCCAGATGTATAAGTGACATTCATAATAGTTTCATGCTTGATTGTCCTAATGAGAAAAATATCAAGGATGTTGTTTTTAACATGAGTCTTGAAAGTGCCTCTAGGCCTGATGGCTACTCAGGAAAGTTTTATCAGTTCTGATGGGAGGTTTTTAAAAAAGATGTGATAGAATTTGTACAATTTTTCTTTCATGGAGGAAAACTGACTAAATTATTTTCTCACATCTTACTTGTTCTTATTCCAAAGGTAGACAGTCTTAGCAATTTCTCTTAATTCAGGCCCATCAGCCTGTGCAATTTCTCCAGCAAAATCATCATCAAGATCATTTTTCCAAAAGGCTCAATTCTATGTTACTGTGATAATCTATGAAAATCAAAGTGATTTTCTCAAAGGAAGGCTCATTACTGAAAATATTCAACTTGCCCAGAAATTGTCTAAAATATTAAAGAAAGGAATAAAGGGGGCAATGTGGTTTATCAAATTGGACATGGCTAAATCATATGTGAATGTCCCGATCCTTCATAGTTGTTGTTTTGAAGAAGTTTGTTTTTACGATGAAGTCACCGATATGATAATGAGTATTATCTCCAATGTATGATACTCCATCATCATTAATAAAGGCAGATATGGATTCTTCACATCATCTCAGGGGACTAAAATAGGGAAACCCTCTTTCCCATCACTCTTTATTATTGGTGTTGAAGTTCTTTGCTAGACTTATTAATAACCTTAATAATAGTGAACATTTCTTACCCTTCTCTATGTCTAGTAATGGTCCTATTATTAACAATTTGTCTTATGCAGATGATATTGTGATATTTTCTAGTGGCAACACCAAATAAATCAATATGGTGATGAAGCAGACACATTGGTATGAGAGGAGTTTTGAGCAAAAGATGAGCAAAGAACAAATGTTTCTTCCTCACTGCACTTTGAACAGGCCCAACCAGAATCATTAAAATAAGAGAAGCAACTGGATTCTTAGACAAGCAATTTCCATTTGAGTAATTGGGGTGTCCTATCTATGTGGAAAGGAAAAGAGTGGAGTATTTTGAGAAGCTCTTGTCCATAATTGTCAAAAGACTTAATGGGTGGCAAAGTAACATGCTATTCTTTTGGAGGCTCATGAATAGAAAAGAAAGATGGATTTCTGGGGAAGAAAAAATTGCCAAAATTGCTGAGAAACACTTTGAAAAGCTTTTCAACCTCAAGAGAAAATTTGTGGATCCTAGGATTATGGATTGCATCTCCAGATGTATAAGTGACATTCATAATAGTTTCATGCTTGATTGTCCTAATGAGAAAAATATCAAGGATGTTGTTTTTAACATGAGTCTTGAAAGTGCCTCTAGGCCTGATGGCTACTCAGGAAAGTTTTATCAGTTCTGATGGGAGGTTTTTAAAAAAGATGTGATAGAATTTGTACAATTTTTCTTTCATGGAGGAAAACTGACTAAATTATTTTCTCACATCTTACTTGTTCTTATTCCAAAGGTAGACAGTCTTAGCAATTTCTCTTAATTCAGCCCATCACTGTGCAATTTCTCCAAAGAAATCATCATCAAGATCATTTTTCCAAAAGGCTCAATTCTATGTTACTGTGATAATCTATGAAAATCAAAGTGATTTTCTCAAAGGAAGGCTCATTCTGAAAATATTCAACTTGCCCAGGAAATTGTCTAAAATATTAAAGAAAGGAATAAAGGGGGCAATGTGGTTATCAAATTGGACATGGCTAAATCATATGTGAGAATGTCACGATCCTTCATAGTTGTTGTTTTGAAGAAGTTTGTTTTTTCCGATGAAGTCACCGATATGATAATGAGTATTATCTCCAATGTATGATACTCCATCATCATTAATAAAGGCGAGATATGGATTCTTCACATCATCTCAGGGGACTAAAATAGGGAAACCCTCTTTCCCATCACTCTTTATTATTGGTGTTGAAGTTCTTTGCTAGACTTATTAATAACCTTAATAATAGTGAACATTTCTTACCCTTCTCTATGTCTAGTAATGGTCCTATTATTAACAATTTGTCTTATGCAGATGATATTGTGATATTTTCTAGTGGCAACACCAAATAAATCAATATGGTGATGAAGCGAGATACATTGGTATGAGAGGAGTTTTGAGCAAAAGATGAGCGGCAACAAATGTTTCTTCCTCATTGCACTTTGAGCAGCCCAACCAGAATCATTAAAATAAGAGAAGCAACTGGATTCTTAGACAAGCAATTTCCATTTGAGTAATTGGGGTGTCCTATCTATGTGGAAAGGAAAAGAGGGGAGTATTTTGAGAAGCTCTTGTCCATAATTGTCAAAAGACTTAATGGGTGGCAAAGTAACATGCTATTCTTTTGGAGGCTCATGAATAGAAAAGAAAGATGGATTCTGGGAAGAAAAAATTGCCAAAATTGTCGAGAAACACTTTGAAAAGCTTTTCAACCTCAAGAGAAAATTTGTGGATCATAGGATTATGGATTGCATCTCCAGATGTATAAGTGACATTCATAATAGTTTCATGCTTGATTGTCCTAATGAGAAAAATATCAAGGATGTTGTTTTTAACATGAGTCTTGAAAGTGCCTCTAGGCCTGATGGCTACTCAGGAAAGTTTTATCGATTCGATGGGAGGTTTTAAAAAGATGTGATAGAATTTGTACAATTTTTCTTTCATGGAGGAAAACTGACTAAATTATTTTCTCACATCTTACTTGTTCTTATTCCAAAGGTAGACAGTCTTAGCAATTTCTCTTAATTCAGGCCCATCGGCTGTGCAATTTCTCCAAAGAAATCATCATCAAGATCATTTTTCCAAAAGGCTCAATTCTATGTTACTGTGATAATCTATGAAAATCAAAGTGATTTTCTCAAAGGAAGGCTCATTACTGAAAATATTCAACTTGCCCAGAAATTGTCTAAAATATTAAAGAAAGGAATAAAGGGGGCAATGTGGTTATCAAATTGGACATGGCTAAATCATATGTGAGAATGTCACGATCCTTCATAGTTGTTGTTTTGAAGAAGTTTGTTTTTACGATGAAGTCACCGATATGATAATGAGTATTATCTCCAATGTATGATACTCCATCATCATTAATAAAGGCAGATATGGATTCTTCACATCATCTCGGGGACTAAAATAGGAAACCCTCTTTCCCATCACTCTTTATTATTGGTGTTGAAGTTCTTTGCTAGACTTATTAATAACCTTAATAATAGTGAACATTTCTTACCCTTCTCTATGTCTAGTAATGGTCCTATTATTAACAATTTGTCTTATGCAGATGATATTGTGATATTTTCTAGTGGCAACACCAAATAAATCAATATGGTGATGAAGCAGATACATTGGTATGAGAGGAGTTTTGAGCAAAAGATGAGCAGCAACAAATGTTTCTTCCTCACTGCACCTTGAACAGGCACAAGGTAATCATTAAAATAAGAGAAGCAACTGGATTCTTAGACAAGCAATTTCCATTTGAGTAATTGGGGTGTCCTATCTATGTGGGAAGGAAAAGAGTGAAGTATTTTGAGAAGCTCTTGTCCATAATTGTCAAAAGACTTAATGAATGGAAAAGTAACATGCTATTCTTTTGGAGGCTCATGAATAGAAAAGAAAGATGGATTTCTGGGGAAGAAAAAATTGCCAAAATTGTTGAGAAACACTTTGAAAAGCTTTTCAACCTCAAGAGAAAATTTGTGGATCCTAGGATTATGGATTGCATCTCGGATGTATAAGTGACATTCATAATAGTTTCATGCTTGATTGTCCTAATGAGAAAAATATCAAGGATGTTGTTTTTAACATGAGTCTTGAAAGTGCCTCTAGGCCTGATGGCTACTCAGGAAAGTTTTATCGATTCGATGGGAGGTTTTAAAAAGATGTGATAGAATTTGTACAATTTTTCTTTCATGGAGGAAAACTGACTAAATTATTTTCTCACATCTTACTTGTTCTTATTCCAAAGGTAGGCAGTCTTAGCAATTTCTCTTAATTCAGGGCCCATCGGCTGTGCAATTTCTCGACAAAATCATCATCAAGATCATTTTTCCAAAAGGCTCAATTCTATGTTACCTGTGATAATCTATGAAAATCAAAGTGATTTTCTCAAAGGAAGGCTCATTACTGAAAATATTCAACTTGCCCAGAAATTGTCTAAAATATTAAAGAAAGGAATAAAGGGGGCAATGTGGTTATCAAATTGGACATGGCTAAATCATATGACAGAATGTCACGATCCTTCATAGTTGTTGTTTTGAAGAAGTGTGGTTTTTCTGATGAAGTCACTGATATGATAATGAGTATTATCTCCAATGTATGATACTCCATCATCATTAATAAAGGCAGATATGGATTCTTCACATCATCTCAGGGACTAAAATAGGGAAACCCTCTTTCCCATCACTCTTTATTATTGGTGTTGAAGTTCTTTGCTAGACTTATTAATAACCTTAATAATAGTGAACATTTCTTACCCTTCTCTATGTCTAGTAATGGTCCTATTATTAACAATTTGTCTTATGCAGATGATATTGTGATATTTTCTAGTGGCAACACCAAATAAATCAATATGGTGATGAAGCAGATACATTGGTATGAGAGGAGTTTTGAGCAAAAGATGAGCAGCAACAAATGTTTCTTCCTCACTGCACTTTGAACAGGCCCAACCAGAATCATTAAAATAAGAGAAGCAACTGGATTCTTAGACAAGCAATTTCCATTTGAGTAATTGGGGTGTCCTATCTATGTGGAAAGGAAAAGAGTGGAGTATTTTGAGAAGCTCTTGTCCATAATTGTCAAAAGACTTAATGGGTGGCAAAGTAACATGCTATTCTTTTGGAGGCTCATGAATAGAAAAGAAAGATGGATTTCTGGGGAAGAAAAAATTGCCAAAATTGCTGAGAAACACTTTGAAAAGCTTTTCAACCTCAAGAGAAAATTTGTGGATCCTAGGATTATGGATTGCATCTGGATGTATAAGTGACATTCATAATAGTTTCATGCTTGATTGTCCTAATGAGAAAAATATCAAGGATGTTGTTTTTAACATGAGTCTTGAAAGTGCCTCTAGGCCCGATGGCTACTCAGGAAAGTTTTATCGATTCGATGGGAGGTTTTTAAAAAGATGTGATAGAATTTGTACAATTTTTCTTTCATGGAGGAAAACTGACTAAATTATTTTCTCACATCTTACTTGTTCTTATTCCAAAGGTAGACAGTCTTAGCAATTTCTCTTAATTCAGGCCCATCGGCTGTGCAATTTCTCCAAAGAAAATCATCATCAAGATCATTTTTCCAAAAGGCTCAATTCTATGTTACCTGTGATAATCTATGAAAATCAAAGTGATTTTCTCAAAGGAAGGCTCATTCTGAAAATATTCAACTTGCCCAGAAATTGTCTAAAATATTAAAGAAAGGAATAAAGGGGGCAATGTGGTTATCAAATTGGACATGGCTAAATCATATGACGTAATGTCACGATCCTTCATAGTTGTTGTTTTGAAGAAGTTTGTTTTTCCGATGAAGTCACCGATATGATAATGAGTATTATCTCCAATGTATGATACTCCATCATCATTAATAAAGGCGAGATATGGATTCTTCACATCATCTCTGGGACTAAAATAGGGAAACCCTCTTTCCCATCACTCTTTATTATTGGTGTTGAAGTTCTTTGCTAGACTTATTAATAACCTTAATAATAGTGAACATTTCTTACCCTTCTCTATGTCTAGTAATGGTCCTATTATTAACAATTTGTCTTATGCAGATGATATTGTGATATTTTCTAGTGGCAACACCAAATAAATCAATATGGTGATGAAGCAGATACATTGGTATGAGAGGAGTTTTGAGCAAAAGATGAGCAGCAACAAATGTTTCTTCCTCACTGCACTTTGAACAGGCCCAACCAGAATCATTAAAATAAGAGAAGCAACTGGATTCTTAGACAAGCAATTTCCATTTGAGTAATTGGGGTGTCCTATCTATGTGGAAAGGAAAAGAGTGGAGTATTTTGAGAAGCTCTTGTCCATAATTGTCAAAAGACTTAATGGGTGGCAAAGTAACATGCTATTCTTTTGGAGGCTCATGAATAGAAAAGAAAGATGGATTGGGAAGAAAAAATTGCCAAAATTGTCGAGAAACACTTTGAAAAGCTTTTCAACCTCAAGAGAAAATTTGTGGATCCTAGGATTATGGATTGCATCTCCGGATGTATAAGTGACATTCATAATAGTTTCATGCTTGATTGTCCTAATGAGAAAAATATCAAGGATGTTGTTTTTAACATGAGTCTTGAAAGTGCCTCTAGGCCTGATGGCTACTCAGGAAAGTTTTATCAGTTCTGATGGGAGGTTTTTAAAAAAGATGTGATAGAATTTGTACAATTTTTCTTTCATGGAGGAAAACTGACTAAATTATTTTCTCACATCTTACTTGTTCTTATTCCAAAGGTAGACAGTCTTAGCAATTTCTCTTAATTCAGGCCCATCAGCCTGTGCAATTTCTCCAGCAAAATCATCATCAAGATCATTTTTCCAAAAGGCTCAATTCTATGTTACCTGTGATAATCTATGAAAATCAAAGTGATTTTCTCAAAGGAAGGCTCATTACTGAAAATATTCAACTTGCCCAGGAAATTGTCTAAAATATTAAAGAAAGGAATAAAGGGGCAATGTGGTTATCAAATTGGACATGGCTAAATCATATGACAGAATGTCCTGATCCTTCATAGTTGTTGTTTTGAAGAAGTTTGTTTTTTCTGATGAAGTCACTGATATGATAATGAGTATTATCTCCAATGTATGATACTCCATCATCATTAATAAAGGCAGATATGGATTCTTCACATCATCTCAGGGACTAAAATAGGGAAACCCTCTTTCCCATCACTCTTTATTATTGGTGTTGAAGTTCTTTGCTAGACTTATTAATAACCTTAATAATAGTGAACATTTCTTACCCTTCTCTATGTCTAGTAATGGTCCTATTATTAACAATTTGTCTTATGCAGATGATATTGTGATATTTTCTAGTGGCAACACCAAATAAATCAATATGGTGATGAAGCAGATACATTGGTATGAGAGGAGTTTTGAGCAAAAGATGAGCAGCAACAAATGTTTCTTCCTCACTGCACTTTGAACAGGCCCAACCGTAATCATTAAAATAAGAGAAGCAACTGGATTCTTAGACAAGCAATTTCCATTTGAGTAATTGGGGTGTCCTATCTATGTGGAAAGGAAAAGAGTGGAGTATTTTGAGAAGCTCTTGTCCATAATTGTCAAAAGACTTAATGGGTGGCAAAGTAACATGCTATTCTTTTGGAGGCTCATGAATAGAAAAGAAAGATGGATTTCTGGGGAAGAAAAAATTGCCAAAATTGCTGAGAAACACTTTGAAAAGCTTTTCAACCTCAAGAGAAAATTTGTGGATCCTAGGATTATGGATTGCATCTCCAGATGTATAAGTGACATTCATAATAGTTTCATGCTTGATTGTCCTAATGAGAAAAATATCAAGGATGTTGTTTTTAACATGAGTCTTGAAAGTGCCTCTAGGCCTGATGGCTACTCAGGAAAGTTTTATCAGTTCTGATGGGAGGTTTTTAAAAAAGATGTGATAGAATTTGTACAATTTTTCTTTCATGGAGGAAAACTGACTAAATTATTTTCTCACATCTTACTTGTTCTTATTCCAAAGGTAGACAGTCTTAGCAATTTCTCTTAATTCAGGCCCATCAGCCTGTGCAATTTCTCCAGCAAAATCATCATCAAGATCATTTTTCCAAAAGGCTCAATTCTATGTTACCTGTGATAATCTATGAAAATCAAAGTGATTTTCTCAAAGGAAGGCTCATTACTGAAAATATTCAACTTGCCCAGGAAATTGTCTAAAATATTAAAGAAAGGAATAAAGGGGGCAATGTGGTTATCAAATTGGACATGGCTAAATCATATGACAGAATGTCCTGATCCTTCATAGTTGTTGTTTTGAAGAAGTTTGTTTTTTCTGATGAAGTCACTGATATGATAATGAGTATTATCTCCAATGTATGATACTCCATCATCATTAATAAAGGCAGATATGGATTCTTCACATCATCTCAGGGACTAAAATAGGGAAACCCTCTTTCCCATCACTCTTTATTATTGGTGTTGAAGTTCTTTGCTAGACTTATTAATAACCTTAATAATAGTGAACATTTCTTACCCTTCTCTATGTCTAGTAATGGTCCTATTATTAACAATTTGTCTTATGCAGATGATATTGTGATATTTTCTAGTGGCAACACCAAATAAATCAATATGGTGATGAAGCAGATACATTGGTATGAGAGGAGTTTTGAGCAAAAGATGAGCAGCAACAAATGTTTCTTCCTCACTGCACTTTGAACAGGCCCAACCAGAATCATTAAAATAAGAGAAGCAACTGGATTCTTAGACAAGCAATTTCCATTTGAGTAATTGGGGTGTCCTATCTATGTGGAAAGGAAAAGAGTGGAGTATTTTGAGAAGCTCTTGTCCATAATTGTCAAAAGACTTAATGGGTGGCAAAGTAACATGCTATTCTTTTGGAGGCTCATGAATAAAAAAGGAAGATGGATTGGGAAGAAAAAATTGCCAAAATTCTTTGAGAAACACTTTGAAACGCTTTTCAACCTCAAGAGCAAATTTGTGGATCCTAGGATTATGGATTGCATCCCAGATGTATAAGTGACATTCATAATAATTTTATGCTTGATTGTCCTAATGAGAAAAAGATCAAGGATGTTGTTTTTAACATGAGTCTTGAAAGTGCCTCCAGGCTTGATGGCTACTCAGGAAAGTTTTATCAGTTCTGATGGGAGGTTATTAAAAAAGATGTGATAGAATTTGTACAATTTTTCTTTCATGGAGGAAAACTGACTAAATTATTTTCTCACATCTTACTTGTTCTTCTTCCAAAGGTAGATAGTCTTAGCAATTTCTCTTAATTCAGGCCCATCAGCCTGTGCAATTTCTCCAGCAAAATCATCATCAAGATCATTTCCAAAAGGCTCAATTCTATGTTGCCTATGATAATCTATGAAAATCAAAGTGGTTTTCTCAAAGGAAGGTTCATTACTGAAAATATTCAACTTGCCCATGAAATTGTCTAAGATATTAAAGAAAGGAATAAAGGGGGCAATGTGGTTATCAAATTGGACATGGCTAAATCATATGACAGAATGTCCTGATCCTTCATAGTTGTTGTTTTGAAGAAGTTTGTTTTTTCTGATGAAGTCACTGATATGATAATGAGTATTATCTCCAATGTATGATACTCCATCATCATTAATAAAGGCAGATATGGATTCTTCACATCATCTCAGGGACTAAAATAGGGAAACCCTCTTTCCCATCACTCTTTATTATTGGTGTTGAAGTTCTTTGCTAGACTTATTAATAACCTTAATAATAGTGAACATTTCTTACCCTTCTCTATGTCTAGTAATGGTCCTATTATTAACAATTTGTCTTATGCAGATGATATTGTGATATTTTCTAGGGGCAACACCAAATAAATCAATATGGTGATGAAGCAGATACATTGGTATGAGAGGAGTTTTGAGCAAAAGATGAGCAAAGAACAAATGTTTCTTCCTCACTGCACTTTGAACAGGCCCAACCAGAATCATTAAAATAAGAGAAGCAACTGGATTCTTAGACAAGCAATTTCCATTTGAGTAATTGGGGTGTCCTATCTATGTGGAAAGGAAAAGAGTGGAGTATTTTGAGAAGCTCTTGTCCATAATTGTCAAAAGACTTAATGGGTGGCAAAGTAACATGCTATTCTTTTGGAGGCTCATGAATAGAAAAGAAAGATGGATTTCTGGGGAAGAAAAAATTGCCAAAATTGCTGAGAAACACTTTGAAAAGCTTTTCAACCTCAAGAGCAAATTTGTGGATCCTAGGATTATGGATTGCATCCCAGATGTATAAGTGACATTCATAATAATTTTATGCTTGATTGTCCTAATGAGAAAAAGATCAAGGATGTTGTTTTTAACATGAGTCTTGAAAGTGCCTCCAGGCTTGATGGCTACTCAGGAAAGTTTTATCAGTTCTGATGGGAGGTTTTTAAAAAAGATGTGATAGAATTTGTACAATTTTTCTTTCATGGAGGAAAACTGACTAAATTATTTTCTCACATATTACTTGTTCTTATTCCAAAGGTAGACAGTCTTAGCAATTTCTCTTAATTCAGGCCCATCAGCCTGTGCAATTTCTCCAGCAAAATCATCATCAAGATCATTTTTCCAAAAGGCTCAATTCTATGTTACCTGTGATAATCTATGAAAATCAAAGTGATTTTCTCAAAGGAAGGCTCATTACTGAAAATATTCAACTTGCCCAGGAAATTGTCTAAAATATTAAAGAAAGGAATAAAGGGGGCAATGTGGTTATCAAATTGGACATGGCTAAATCATATGGTAATGTCACGATCCTTCATAGTTGTTGTTTTGAAGAAGTTTGTTTTTTCTGATGAAGTCACTGATATGATAATGAGTATTATCTCCAATGTATGATACTCCATCATCATTAATAAAGGCAGATATGGATTCTTCACATCATCTCAGGGACTAAAATAGGGAAACCCTCTTTCCCATCACTCTTTATTATTGGTGTTGAAGTTCTTTGCTAGACTTATTAATAACCTTAATAATAGTGAACATTTCTTACCCTTCTCTATGTCTAGTAATGGTCCTATTATTAACAATTTGTCTTATGCAGATGATATTGTGATATTTTCTAGTGGCAACACCAAATAAATCAATATGGTGATGAAGCAGATACATTGGTATGAGAGGAGTTTTGAGCAAAAGATGAGCAGCAACAAATGTTTCTTCCTCACTGGACTTTGAATGTGCCCAACCGTAATCATTAAAATAAGAGAAGCAACTGGATTCTTAGACAAGCAATTTCCATTTGAGTAATTGGGGTGTCCTATCTATGTGGAAAGGAAAAGAGTGGAGTATTTTGAGAAGCTCTTGTCCATAATTGTCAAAAGACTTAATGGGTGGCAAAGTAACATGCTATTCTTTTGGAGGCTCATGAATAAAAAAGGAAGATGGATTTCTGGGGAAGAAAAAATTGCCAAAATTGCTGAGAAACACTTTGAAAAGCTTTTCAACCTCAAGAGCAAATTTGTGGATCCTAGGATTATGGATTGCATCCCAGATGTATAAGTGACATTCATAATAATTTTATGCTTGATTGTCCTAATGAGAAAAAGATCAAGGATGTTGTTTTTAACATGAGTCTTGAAAGTGCCTCCAGGCTTGATGGCTACTCAGGAAAGTTTTATCAGTTCTGATGGGAGGTTATTAAAAAAGATGTTATAGAATTTGTACAATTTTTCTTTCATGGAGGAAAACTGACTAAATTATTTTCTCACATCTTACTTGTTCTTCTTCCAAAGGTAGATAGTCTTAGCAATTTCTCTTAATTCAGGCCCATCAGCCTGTGCAATTTCTCCAGCAAAATCATCATCAAGATCATTTCCAAAAGGCTCAATTCTATGTTGCCTATGATAATCTATGAAAATCAAAGTGGTTTTCTCAAAGGAAGGTTCATTACTGAAAATATTCAACTTGCCCATGAAATTGTCTAAAATATTAAAGAAAGGAATAAAGGGGGCAATGTGGTTATCAAATTGGACATGGCTAAATCATATGACAGAATGTCCTGATCCTTCATAGTTGTTGTTTTGAAGAAGTTTGGTTTTTCTGATGAAGTCACTGATATGATAATGAGTATTATTTCTAATGTATGATACTCCATCATCATTAATAAAGGCAGATATGGATTCTTCACATCATCTCAGGGACTAAAATAGGGAGACCCTCTTTCCCATCACTCTTCATTATTGGTGTTGAAGTTCTTTGCTAGACTTATTAATAACCTTAATAATAGTGAATATTTCTTACCCTTCTCTATGCCTCGTAATGGTCCTATTATTAACAATTTGTCTTATGCAGATGATATTGTGATATTTTCTAGTGGCAACACCAAATAAATCAATATGGTGATGAAGCAGATACATTGGTATGAGAGGAGTTTTGAGCAAAAGATGAGCAGCAACAAATGTTTCTTCCTCACTGCACCTTGAACAGGCCCAACCAGAATCATTAAAATAAGATAAGCAACTGGATTCTTAGACAAGCAATTTCCATTTGAGTAATTGGGGTGTTCTATCTATGTGGGAAGGAAAAGAGTGGAGTATTTTGAGAAGCAGAGTCCATAATTGTCAAAAGACTTAATGGGTGGCAAAGTAACATGTTATTCTTTTGGAGGCAAGATGGTTCTGATAAAACATGTGCTTCAATGTCAGCCAATATATACTCTTACTTCATTTATCCCTCCTAAAGGCACTATTAAGCTTACGGAAAGACACTTTGCTAGGTTTTTCTGGGGTTTCTCAAATGTAAACTCAAATATCATTGGAGTTCTTGGGAGAATCTATGTTTTCCTAAAGATGAAGGTGGTGTGGGGATTAGGAAGATGGCTGATATTTGTGAAATACTCAACATCAAAAAGCGGTAGAGATTTAAATGTCAAGACTCAAGTACTGTATAAAAGCACATCCAGTGTCTATAGTCTGGGTGTCTGGAAACTCTCATATTTGGGGTATATTGACCAGAATAGAAAAGAAAGCTGAAATCAACATGATTTGGATTATTGAAAATGGGGAGTGTAGTTTTTGGTGGGATAATAAAACTAGACTTGGGAACCTTGCTCAGTACTGTCCAGAAAAAACCGTCCTATAAGTTACAAGGTCATGGATGTCATTCAAAATCAAAGATGAGATATGGAAGAGCTATAGGAAATTCTCCCCAACTGAATTTGCAAGCACATTCAATCCATCAAAATAGGAGCTCATAATATAAGAGATTATTTAATATGAAAGGATGCCAAAGATGGAACCTACTCCAACAAGAAAGCATGGAATTCTATCAGAGCTCATAGATAAGTTGATATTGTTATCAACAAAGTTTGGCATAAAAGTTTACCTTTTAAAAATTCTTTTTTCTCTTGGAGATTTTTTAAACATAAACTGCCTTTCGCTAACACCTCTGTGTGCAGGTTTGTGGATAACATGTCAACTAATTGATTTTGTTGTACAACTGCTCTAATTGATACAATCCAACATTTCTTTATGGAAGGAGAAGTTGCACAAGCTCTATGAAAGCTTTTTGAACAACCTTTAGGAATCATATATCAGAGAAAACCTATCAAGGCTTTTCCACAAGATTGGTGGAAGACTAAAAAAGAAGTGACGTCCATAAAATGATGATCCAAGTGCTTCCAATAATTATTTGTTGGGAGATGTCGAAGGCTAGAAACTCATGCAGATATGGAAATCAGACCAACTTCTACATAATAAAAATAGAACACCAAATTTTATGGACTCTCAAGCTTGCTATGCATAAAAGCTGATGTATGTAAGGAGGGGTAAGTGAGGGTAAGAGGGTCGGGTCTTGTTGTGTTCGGGTCGACCCAAAATTAGTACACAAAGTGGGGTTCTCGGATAGTGTGTTATTGCCGGGCAGTGGGGGTGTTTGGTGGATGTTTTGGGTAGCTATATGGGGAATTGGGTCAAGGCGTATTATAGGGCTGTTACGAGTATGTTGAGGGTCAGAATGATATTCGGGACATGGTAGTTTAGTTGTTGCGAGGCCGCGAAAATGGACGAAAACAGTGAGGTCTCGGTAGGGTTGGTTTTAGTAGACTGTTTGTGGTTGTCAGGTGGAGACGGTTGGATATGTATAGGTACATGTAGTGACTTTTGTAGTGAAGATGAGGGAAGTGTTTTGGGATGTGGTGGTGAAAGGAACGAAGTGGTTTGGACGAGGGATGAATACGGAATGCGAAAAGCAAGTTCGAGTACAAACCAAGTCACAATCGATCGATATAAGGCTCTTGCATAGAGACACAATGGATTTATTGCTCGTGTCGACACCAAGTATATTGTGGTCATTTAGACAAGGATTATATTGAGGGTTGTTGACTACAATGCTCAATACTAACCACATGAGGATGACCGGAACCTTTAAAAGTAATAAGATAAACGATCCTCCAGAGGACCAAGTATGAATTACAACCCCGGGTTGAAACACTTAGAAAAGTTAGTAAAAACTCAAGTTTTATATATCAACAACAACTGAATATTACAATGTCCTAAAAGTCCTATTTATAGTAGCAAAAGGGATCATTCAAGAAGGAAAGTACAAGGGACACAAATACTCGGCCAAGATGGGAACGGTGGAGGGGAAGAGATCTTCGGCCGAGGGAATGAACATCGATCTCCCATGTGTTCTAGAACCTTTCTTGGTGGCTTCCACATATGAACTAGTTAACTCTTAAATGAACTTCTTGGAGAGTTGAGATTCTATCTCCCCTTGGCATGCACCTTTGGCCGATCGGTTGAGGGGAGTGGCTCGACCAACTCCTCGGCTTCTTCAAGTTCATTTTCACGTCCTTCCGTTAGGGAAGTTCATGCACGAATCATCCTCTTGAAGACCACACCTTCTAGATGATGCATTTGCCTTTGCTATCTTGTTCAATCCTCGGCCAAGTCACCATTTGGATGAAAACCCCTCCGGCCCAGTCACCCTTCCTACATAGTGCATTGAATGTGTCCTAAGGGAAGCTAGGGGTTATTACATAGCTTTAATGGTGTCCTAAGTAAACTAGTAATTAATTTAAAAAATTAAAGACAACAAATTAAAAGCATGGTCTCGGCCAAGACCAACACTTGAGGCCGAAAAAATTCAATACTCTAAGACAATCAAGTGTTGTCTCCCAAACCAGCCCAAATCCCATACATTTCTAGGCCTTTAGCCATGGGTTGATGGCTAGCCATTGGTATCTTCGGGGTTTCACTCATCGACTTGAATTTGGGAACCAAGTCCGGGACCCTTTTTGCATCAATCTCCCCTTCTTCGAAAGAATTTGTCCTTAAATTCTCGCAGTTCAAGTACGAGGACATCTCATTATCATACCATGTTGTATCTATGTCGTCACCCTGGCGTTGCTCATTTTCTTAGAATTTGGCCAACAACTTGAATGGGTCATCCCTCAAGTATTTTGTCTACTTGATCAATGAGCCATACCTCAAAGCGCCAAGTTGTGTACCCTTCAAATTTTTACCATAGTGGTTTACGAGTTATCGCTTTCGCCTAAGGTCGGCATCAACCTAATACTCTTTTTTGAATGGTTCTTTCAAGATCGACATAGGGGTATCAACACAATCATGGTCTCGGATTACACAATGGGAAATCAAAAAATAACCTCGGGTACTATTTGACATTTTGAGCCAATCTTGGTTTCCCTCGGATGGTTTAAGGTAAAGGTCATTTCACCCTCGGATCAGCCAATCCTTTGGTGTGATGATTATGGAGTAGTGTATGTTATCCCAATCTCTGAACGATCCCTCAAACCATCCGCGCACACCATGTTGTGCCTCAACAATCATCACTTGCTTAATTCCTTCTCTCGTTTTTCTTACTTGGGAGTCATCTTTCGAAGCCATCTCGGGCAGGATTTTGCCCCATTCAAGTCTCCCAACAGTCATTGATCCTTGGCCACGGATATGTATATCTCATGGTGAGGTTGTAGGCCAATGGGTGGTCAATATGCACATTCCAAACTTTATTCTGTTTTGGCACCACCAAGATATGTGCCACATAGGGGAGAAGGTACTTCCGATCATGTTCCTTGTCGAGTACTCCCCGATCTTGCAACTTTTGTTTTCGACGCCCCCAGTTTTGGTGAGTAGACGATGAACTACTTGAAAATAAATCAAGGGTAAGTTCACTATCTCCCATCGATGGAACTTTGGAGTGGGGTCTTTTGGGAGTTCCTTGTCAGTTCTTTCCTCCACACTTGCTTACTCGTGACACGGAGTGACTAAAGAGGCATGGTTCCCGTTCTAAACATGATACAACAGGTTGGTTAAAAGGTTCCAAACTTGTGTTGCTCCTACATTCTTCTCATCATCATTTACAGGACTTTCCTTCCCTTCGCGCACCAACATCTCCATATGACACCCCTTATTTGATCCCTCTTCTTCCTTCCGCCTCTCAGACATGAGAGTTGCGGATTTGGCTTTACGCATTTGTGCGCTTTGGATCTTCATTTCCCTTACCTTGCTAGGTGGTAAAGACCTTAATCGGAAATCTCTACCATCTTTGTGGAAGGAGTAAGTGTTATCCTCCCCATCATACATCTTCCTTCGGTCATATTGCCACGGCCTTCCTAACAAAATATGACATGCATCCATAGGTAGGATGTCACACCATATTTAATCCTCATAACCTCCAATTTGGAAGTTAACAAGGACTTAGTCGTCCACTCTTAGTCTGTTTGCTTTGTTCACCCATCGAAGACTGTAGGGCTTGGGATGGACACGGGTCAGAAATTGCGATTTGTCCCGCTTGCCCCGAAATGACCTAGACCAATATGGAAATCCCAATTCATTGGACCTTTCGAACCTTATGTCATTGGTTCAAATCCAATAGTAGGTAAAACTTATTAGATACCAGAGTCAATGATATCTAATAAGGTTTACGACCCACCTTTAGTGATATTTATTTTTTCATTTTGTATCTTTTCTATTTCATTTTTGAATTTGAATTACCATCTGAATGGAAGCCATGTTAGCACAACTTCCTCCATTAACAATCATACTACACACTTGGTCCTTCACCTTGCATCGGGTGTAGAAGATTTGTTCCCTTTACGATTTTTTAAGTTCTCCTCGTTGCATGCTCAATACATGTTGGAGACCTAGGCTCACACCATATAACGCAAGGGTCTAGGCCTCCTCTTGACTTTCTTCCACCTCGGGTTCTTCCACGGCAAAGGCGTCTCCACATTTTTTGTGCTCTTCTAGTGTCATGACTCTCGGGTTGGGGCACTCTCTTGCAAAGTGTCCAAGGCCTTGACACTTGAAACATCTTGTGCCGCCTCTTTCGACTCCTTTGGCAACTTCTATTTTGTTTCCCTTGTCCTTGCCCATTTCATCTTGTTTATATAAGGGATTGCAATAGGTTTTGCTAACCTTCTCCTTAGCACTTGCGGTCTGCTGCTCGAACCTAAGTGCTAGATGGCACACATCTTCAAATGTAGTGTATGTGGACACTTCCACTTTCTCTTGGATTGCCGCGCTTAGTCTGCCAATGAACCGTGCAATATGTTGCGACTTTTTTTCTTCTAAGTCATACAACATTGTGACCCTTTCAAACTCCCAGATGTACTCTTTGACCTTAAGAACATCTTCTTGAAGCTTAGTGAGTTTAAGGTACAAATCTTACTCATATTCTCGCGGCAAGAATTTTCTTTAATTTTTCCAAGAATCAATCTTGGTTTTGCCATGTCTCTTTCGACTCGTCTTCAGATTCTCGTAACACACGGAAGCAAATCATTTTAGCTTCAACGTGGCAACTTTAAAGAATTGATGGTCGTAATATTACTTGAATTCAAACAGTTTCTCAATGGCTCTTGGCCATTCGAGAAACTCCTCCGGGTCCAAGTTTTCATCAAACGTCGGAAGATCGAACCATAAGGTTCGATCATTCCCATTTTCAAGCCTCGGTTCCTCTTGTGCATCACCTTCAACATGTATGGGGTTGTTTTGAGCAACCTCCTCTCCGGACTTGACGCCATTGATCATGACTCTATCCGCAAATTCCCTTCTCAATAATTGCACTTGTTCCTCAACTATTTCGGCTAAGGCTCTCCTAAGTTCTTCGTTTATATATGCCATAGTGTCAAAGCGTGGGACAGAAATGTCTCGCTCTGTTACCAATGTGATGTATGTAAGGAGGGATAAGTGAGGGTTGGGTCTTGGTTGTGTTCGGGTCAACCCAAAATTAGGTTACAAAGTGGGGTTCTCGGATGGTGTGTTACTGCCGGGCAGTGGGGTGTTCGGTGGTTGTTTTGGATAGTTATATGGGAAATTGGGTCAAAGCGTGTTATAGGGATGCTATGGGTGTGATGAGGGTCAGAATGATGTTCGATACTTGGTGGTTTGGTGGTGGCAAGGCTGCAGAAATGGACCGAAACAGTGAGGTCTCGGTAGGGTTAGTTTTAGTGGACTGTTAGTGGTTGTCGGGTGTATACGGTTGGATATGTGTGGGTACGGGTAGTGAATCTTGTAGTGAAGATGAGAGAAGTGTTTTGGGATGTGGTGGTGAAATGAACGAAGTGGTTTGGATGAGGGATGAACACGGAATGCGAAGACGAAGTCCGAGTACAAACCAAGTCACAATCGGTCGATATAAGGCTCTTGGATAGAGACATAAGGGATTTATTGCTCGTGTAGACACCAAGTTTATTGTGGTCAATTAGACATGGATTATATTGAGGTTTGCTGACTACAAGGCTCAATACTAACCATGTGAGGATGACCGGAATTAAAAGTGATAAATGATCCTCCAGGAGGACCAACTATGAATTACAACCCCGGGTTGAAACACTTAGAAAAGTGAGTAAAAACTCAAGTTTTATATATCAACAACAACTGAATATTACAATGTCTTAAAGGTCCTATTTATAGTAGCAAAAGGGATCATTCTGGAAGGAAAGTACAAGGGACACAAATACTCGGCCACGGTGGGAACGAGGGAGGGGAAGGGATCTTCGGCCGAGGGGAATGAACATCGATCTCCCATGTGTCCTAGAACCTTTCTTGGTGGCTTCCACATATGAACTAGTTAACTCTTAAATGAACTTCTTGGAGAGTGTTGAGATTCATCTCCCCTTGGCATGCACCTTTGGCCAATCGGTTGAGGGGGGTGGCTCGACCAACTCCCCGGCTTTTTCCAGTTCATTTTGACGTCCTTCAATTAGGTAAGTTCATGCACGAATTATCCTCTTGAAGACCACACCTTCTAGATGATACATTTGACTTTGCTACCTTGTTCAATCCTCGGCCAAGTCACCATTTGGATTAAAACCCCTCCGGCCAGTCACCCTTCCTATATAGTGCATTGAATGTTCCTAAGGGAAGCTAGGGGTTATTACATGGCTTTAATGGTGTCCTAAGTAAACTAGTAATTAATTTAAAAAATTAAAGACAACAAATTAAAAGCATGGTCTCGGCCAAGACCAATACTTAAGGCCGAAAAAACTCAATACTCTAAGACAATCAAGTGTTGTCTCCTAAACCGGCCCAAATCCCATACATTTCTAGGCCTTTAGCCGTGGGTTGATGGCTAGCCATTGGTATCTTCGGGGCTTCACTCATCGACTTGAATTTGGGAACCAAGTCCAGGACCCTTTTTGCATTAAAAGCTTTCCTAATCTAAAAATGAATCTCAATTGGATACAACTATGTGACATGGTGAAAATGCTACGACCTAGAGTAATCACAACAATGGTCACATGGATGATGCCTCTTATAGGTAGATTGAAATTTAACACTGATGAAAGCTATGTCAGGCAATCAGGGAAAGATGGTATTGGAGGAGTTGTGAGAAATTATTTAGGGGAATGTCTTGCTCTTACAAAGTCATAGCCCATTCCAATTCTTTGTTCACCGATGATGGGCCCCCAAATTATATTATTCACGCTCTAGTTAACAAGGTCTGGGCATGTGGGGGAGTGTTAAGAGTCTCACATCAGATATGGAATGGGAACATGGACTCCTTATATGGACTTGGACACCTCACCCTACAAGCTGGCTTTTGGGGTTGAGTTAGACCCAGATCCATTCTTTACATTGCTAGATCTTGATTTGCATGAGAAACAATAATAACAAAATGAATCTGCAATTAAATAATCCATAAGAAATCAATGGCTCCAAATACTATGCGATCTTGTGTGATTACACTGAAAATATTGTTAGTTGTTGAGATTCTTTACATACACTTTAAATGTTTCCTATTGGTTGTTGCAGCAAACAATAGGAAAGTTTAGACAATACCATAGCCATAGGATCATCAAATGTTATTAAATAAAGAAAATTCTTTAAATGAATTAAATGGAATAACATGGCAATGCTTCAATTTATTTGAGATTGAGACATAATCGCTTATTATAGCAAGAAAGAGTATAACTGACCTTTTATCACAAGGCCGAGTTGTATTCTCTATGATCCCATAACAATACTGTTAATTGTCTCTCTACATAATTCAATTCAATAGATATAACTGTGACTTGTTTAGCGGAGGATGAAAGAGAAATAAATAGAGTAAAATTCAACAACACAAAAAACAGTAAAATTAAAGGTACTCATCGACATTGGTTAATTTTGTTCTCCGGAGATTATACATCTAAGCCATATTTATCATTAAAATTCAAAATAAGAAGACGAGGTAGTCAAATATAATAAACCTAAATATATAATGATAAGATAAGAGGATTTTTGGATGAACATTGTTTGGGTGCAACTAAATCTTTTACCTCACTGAACGTAATATTCTGGAAACCTAATAAAAGCATGCAATTAACTGACTATGACTTTGCAAGAGCAAGACATTACCTTTGTTTTACGTTATAAGAATCATTTCTCATTTATGTTAGTTAATTGGGTATGACTTTCAATGAGCAAAAACATTACTCATTTTTTCACGTTACAGAAGCATTACTCATTTATTTACATTAATAGTTGCCTAATTATAATATTTTAGACATTTTTATTTAGAGAAATAGAGAAGAAAAAGTTTTAAAAAGGAGAAAAAAAAATAGATATGGTGGTCATAAAAAGGTGCTACATTAGCTTATCTATGTCTAGCTTTATAATATATAGATTTTCTAAGGGTGCTTTAAATTCATTAAGCCATCTTGTCAAAGTATAGATATTCTCCATAAACCATAATTCAACATGTGACTAAAATAATATATATATATATATATATATATATATATATATATATATATATATATATATATATATATATATGAAAAAAATGGACTCCTTCAGTGGGTACACACACTCGCATTCAAATCAAATAACAAAGAAAGATAAAAGAGAGATGGATCAAAAAAAATTATTGTCCACCAATTCCACATCCTCCACACATGTTGCCGGAGAAGCAAAGGCGATGGAAGAAGAAAGAAGAGGTCCACAAAGACAAGAGTTTATCATGGCAAAGTCTCATTCAGGCCACCTATTTTGAAAGAGAGATGAGGAACAACAAGAAAGTGACGTTGAGAGAGAGAAAGGGGGAGCATGAGGTTGAGCAAGGCAAGGAAAGACAACAACTTAAACACCCTCTTACTAGTTAAAGAGAATAAGGGTTCCTCAAGATTGTGACACTTCTGGTGGTGGTTGTGAACTATGACATCTCACATCCTCATGCAACTTGGAAGAGAGAAGAGAGATAAAAACAAAAGTCAATTCCGTCTAGGCTAGAGTATGTAAAACATTTTATATATCCTTGGCTTTGTCTAGATTTTATAGATGACATTCCAATGTCTTTCCCATTTTAAGTTATATTATAGGTTTGAAGCATTTACAATACTTAACCTTAATTAGTACTTATAACTATGGGTTCTTCTTTGGTTGCCCTTGCGACCATGGATTATAATAGGAGAGAAAACGTACTTTCTACTTTTGGACATTTATCCTGTTGAATATGGAATTAAAAAAAAATTAAATTTGATATTTTTACAAATTTAAACTTTTCAATGAGACGTTCACACAATTGAACGGATCAAACTATTCATCACATCCCTATAGTTTATAAGAAAATTCCCAACGGCTAAGCACATTTATTTATTGTAGAAAATTCACACTATTTATATAGGAGACTAGTTCCTCGATCGGCATCTCTATATCATATTGTTGTCAAGTATAATGCCCAAAACATTAGTATTCCTATGGCACGTTAGGAGAAATAAAACAAGACTTTTGAAATGTGTGGTCCAAAATAAGTTTTAGCTATTTGTGTGGCGGTAAATCATCTTATAAAGTTAAATTGTTTCTAAATATAGAAATGTGTCAATTTTTTTTGAACAAACTAATAAGAAAAGTAAGACAATATTTTTGGTACAGGGGGAGTACTACTTATTTAATATGATTTCTTGGTCGCGTAAAAACCCATTTATCTAAACAAGGACAAGGATAAATCTGGAAGAAAAAATATATACCTTCTTGATTATGTAAAAAATTATTTATTTATTTTAGACTAAATATAAAATCTGAAAACACCATATAATATGGACAGGAGGGAGTACTAATTAATTCCTTCTACGAATAGTTCAACTATCTAACTATGACATAACCTAAAGATATATACAAATAGAGAAAAATAATTGAAAATCCAGTAGTATCCGAAGCTGATGTTCAGAAAACAAGAAACAAATATAAAGAAAAGGAAAGAGGATATGCAAGATTGTTTTCCCACTTTATGAAGGCACAAGTGGTGCAGTGGAATTGAACTAACTCTTTTGATACATGAGTCTGAAAATGATTAATAAAAATACATATATGGTCCCCTCTATACCTCTGAGACTATGACTTTAATGGTAAAGATGGTTTTGCATGAAATGAATGAAGGTGGTTGTGTTTCATTGTTGGGGTTCGCTATGAGATGTGAATTTCAAAGACAGGTCTTTGGGGCTCCACTTCTATTGATATGGTGCAATACATAGAAGAAACGAGTGTACATCCATTTAAACACAAAACTAAAAACTTGTTCAATTATGGCAACTCATCTCATCTTTATACAAGTCCAATGAGATAGAGGTATTCTTTTTGTTTTTTCTTTTTCTTTCCTAGAGGATAGTGACTAGTCTTGACATGGTAAAACAAAAAGAAAAGTTTCTAAGAAAAAGGAGCAATTGTTATGATTTAACCACATTCCCCATTTTTTTTTACCAGATTTGAAATACGATTCTTTCGTCTTGCATTCTTCTTAATCTTTACCATACAAATTTTGCGTTTCCAACAGAAAATAAAAAAATATATTCATTTATTTAAACCCCTTAATTTTTAATGGGTTTAGAAACAATATCCCATCAAAATAAGAGATAAACCATACCAATGATGAACAGAAAAATTACATACATTTGGGGATGAACATAGACAAAACTAGATTATCCTACTTCAAGGGGGAATTTGAACCCGCGATCTCAAGATTATGGATCTCAACTTTTCTCATTTGTTAAAGTTTCACTAGCAATAGCAATAAATCGCTGAAAATAAGTTTTTTTTTTTGTGAACTAGACATTTTCATTCATGTTAGACAACATCGATTACAAAAGTTGAGTTTACCGGAATCAGGTTCCGGTGATGTTCTGAACTTACAGTTGGATCATTACAAAAACTAATTTTTCTTTTAAAAGAAGTTCCTTCCATACCTTCCCAAAAACATCTGTTGGCATACACCGGAGGAACTAGTAGTGGTTGCATCTCTATTGACTCGTCCAGCTTCACCCCTTCTTTGGCCAAAGCATCAGCCAGTTGGTTCTGCTCCCTGAACACATGCTGAATCTGCGGGTTCCCTAGCCTTGTCATCATATACCTGTATTAAGAAATTAAAGCATCATAAGTTTCATGGCATTGTTTAATCATTTGTATCACCTCTTTAGTGTCACACTTCACTATCAACGACTTCAGATCATGATCAGCCGCTATTGTTAGCCCTGTCAAGAGGGCTGTGATTTAAGCTTGAGTACTAGTTGAAACTGTTAGTCTTTTGGCAAAACCGATTTGCCATTCTCCATTGTGATTTCTTATGATACCTCTCATGCCAGCTGGCCCTGGGTTCCCTTTACATGTGCCATCAGTGTTGAGCTTATAGAACCCCTTATCAGGAAGTTCCCACTTAACATGAATGGTAGTGTTTTGCCTAGGTTGCCTAGGGGTGGTGATGAAGAGACGGTATTCTAAGGCTTGAAATATGGCATTCTTGTATTTTACTAGCTCTTTCTTGTTGTTGAAAAAATTATTATTCCAGGTGAGCCAGATGTGCCAAAGACAGTAAGGGACAATGTCCATCCAATAAATGCTATTATCAAACTTCCTACCCTTGATGTTGTGCCAGTTTTCCATCTAGTTCTGCCCTGGGAACACAATTTTGTTCTCATAATCATCTGGCCTACTCATGTTACAGATTATGACCCAAAAAACTAGAGCATTCCTGAACTAGAAGAAGATGTGCTGAATATCCTCATCTATGTGATCACAGAAGTAGCAATGGTTGGGGATATTTAGCCCTATGGAAGAGAGATACTTGCTAGTAGGTAGCCTACATAGTGTAAAGTCCACATGAAGAACTTGATTTTGTTAGGTGCAATAATTTTTCTAATCTAGTTATAGTCTTTGGTGGTATGGTTGTTGGTCATCCTCATCTATAAGCTAGTAGGCACTTTTAGTAGAGAATTTTCAATTGTTGGTCAGCTTCCAGGTAATGCAGTCCTGCTTAGCGGAGTTGTGAGGGATCAAGATGTTATGAATAGTGCATGTCAGATCAAAGGGTATGTTCTAGAGGTTCCAGTTGCCATTAGCGATGATGTCTAACACTTTAAAGTTCTCTGATCCTAAAGGGAGAGGCCCCATTAGATAGTTTCTCAATATACCTTTATTGGGAATCCGGTTGTCATTCCAAAGGTTGGTGCCCCTGCTGTTGTGAATAACATTGAAAACTCCTTTGTTGCAAGTCCCCCACCCCTTAATAATGGCATTCCACGTCTTAGTCCTACCATTTTTGGATATTTGGCAAGGTTTATAGTGTTTATGGATCAGTGTGGAGGCCCAAGTAGAATTTGGGTTCTTTAGGAGCCTCCATGCAAGCCCTGAAAGAATAGCCTTATTCTTGATTTTAGCTTTCTAAATACCCAACCCCCCTTTACTCTTGGGGAGAGTAATGGTGTCCCACCCTACCAGGTGCATCTTCTTTTTCTCAGTGGTGGTGCCCCAAATGATGTACCTCTGGGTTCTGTTAATGTGTTTATGGATAGAAGCAGGCAGGTCAATGTATTGCATGGAATGATTTGGAATGCTGCTTAGGGTAGCTTTGGCCAGGGTTGTCCTTGCTGCTATGTTAAGGAATTTTATTTTCCACCCTGCCATTCTAGTATTGAGATTTTCAAGGATGTACTAGAAATCAGTGTTGGTGGGCTTAGTATGGAATATGGGGAAGCCTATGTATTTTCCAAAGGAATCAATTAGCTTGATACCTAGGATGTGAGCCAGCTCAGTCTTCTTATCATTGGTTATGTTGTTTGAGAACACTACTCTAGATTTTCGGAAATTAATCTTCTGACCAGATTTGAAGCTGAAAAGCTCCAGGGTTCTAAGAATGGTACTACAGTGATGAGCATCTGCCTTTGCAAATAGAGTAAGATCATCTGCAAAGAAAAGATGAGAGATTCTAGGGCCTCCTCTGCTAATACTAACAGGTTTCCAGTTATGGATTTGAACTTCATGGTCAATCAATCTAGACAATATTTCCATTCAAATAATAAAGATGTAAGGAGACATGGGGTCCTCTAGCCTGATGCCTCTATAGGGGTGGCTATCATTAACAAGGATGGATATGGAACTAGAGCTGATGCATGAGATGATGAAGTTCTTTAAATTTTCAGGAAATCTAAATAAGGTCAACATATCCCTTATGAAGGACCATTCTATTCTGTCAAAGGCCTTCTCTAGATCAATTTTGAAAATCTTGTTCTGATTTCTCCTAGTCACTTTCTTAAATTGGGAGATGTACTCCTCGACTATGATAGCATTATCTGAGGCCCTTCTATTAGAAAGAAAACTATCATGGCTGGGGCTTATGATGCTAGGGAGGAAAGACTTAATCCTAAGGATAATAATCTGGGTAACTAGATTGTACATGGTGTTACAGAGGCCAATGTTCTGAAGTTTCTGAGGATAGTGGCATTTGGTATTTTAGGGATGAGATAGAGGTAGGTTTTATTAACATCCGAGTCCATCCTGGAGTTGGTGAAGGAATTATGGCAAAAGGTGGTAACATGGGTCTTGACATTGTCCCAGTATTTCTAATAGAAAATTGGGTGTAGTCCATCCGGCCGAGGTGATTTTTCAAGCTTAAAATGAAAAAGGCCTTCTTTATCTCACTATCTCTTAAATGTGCCCCCAGTACTTCCCTGACCTCTTGATTAAGGACAATGCTACTAGGGTTAAGAGTATCACAAATTCTAGGACAGGAAGTGTGATGTGAAAAGTAGATCAGAGCATAGAAAGTCTGGATTTCCAAGGCTACGGAAGCCTGATCATAGATCCAGTCACCAGTGTCCTTCCTAAGAGCTAGGATTCAATTCTTCCTCTTTCTATTGAGGGTGCTAGTGTTGAAGAAATTAGTGTTAGCGTCCCTCTCTGCTAGCGAGTTGATCGTAGATTTCAACTTCCTGAATTCTGCCTCCATCCTATGGATGTCACTGAACTCCCTAGTAAGATTCTCCTCTGGATATAACAGAAAATTATTGGTGGGGTAAGATCTAGACTTCTGTATATCAGCAATTCTCACTTGAATATGCTTTTTCCTACTAAAGATGTTGTCAAATATTGTTCTATTCCAAATGCTAACTTCAACTTCGAAATGCTTAGTAGCAATCTTAAGAGGAAGACCTAAAGGGAAGTTGTTAGTAACAATTTGGCTTAGGTCTAGGTGACTGCACCACATGGTTTCAAATATAAAAGGCTTTTGAATATTGCTAGACATTCTACTATCCAGATTAACAAACATTGGGTAGTGATCAGAATGAAGTCTAGAAAGGTGGGTGACAATGGAGTTTGGGTAAGCTCTTATCCAACTATTTGTTGCTAAACATCTGTCTAGGCGTTCTAGAATCAAGTCTCCCCTATGTCTATATCTCTTATTAGACCAGGTATACCAGATTCCTTTAAAGCCAAGATCAACCAACTTAAACCTATCAATGCAGTCCTAAAAAGAATTCACCATTCTCCTATTAATGTGATTGCCCCCAAATCTGTCTGAGGCACGGAGTAACTCATTGAAATCACCACCCACTAATCATTTCCCCCCATAGGCTTCACTTATGTCAATTAAGTTCTTCCACAAACATTGCTTATCAAGATAGTTAGGACTAGTATAAATTGCAGAAAATATCTGATTTGAAGGATAATGGAGTACATAGACATTTACATGCACTTCTTGAGAGTTGGTGGTAAGGTCGTCAAGGTTAAGAAAATTATTCTTGTATGTGATAACAATCCCACCTGACAACCCAACATCAGCAGACCAGATTAAAACATAGAACCCAGATACTCAAAAATGGCCTTATAGGAGGATTATAGGAGTTTACCATATCCTGCAGTGGCACCTAAACTCAGTATTGTGGGCCCCCTAGTATTCCAAATGATGAACTTCATAATTGAGTTTTGAGCTTTGGGGGAGTGAGACTCACTTATTTCCCTTCCCCAAGAGGTGTGGAATATTTGCTAACTGCTTCCGGACCTTCTTCTTGCCAAATAATAGGGTTAGCAGAGTTTCGATGATTCCTGAGCTTGGATTCGATGGGTGTACTATCCCTAAGAGTATTATTGATAGGCTTACTGGGCAAACTACTATAAGAATTGCGCTCGCTGGCCCATTTAACTTTGTTGAGTTCGGCTCCCTGAGAAGCAAGAAATCTAAGATTGGGGCTCCTAGTTTTTGGAGCATGGCTTCTAGATATGGGGTGCTTTGCTTCATCTGCTATAGCAATTCTAGCTCATCTAGCTCTGTTTCTCTTTCTCTATTTCTCCTTCCTAGAGTTTTCATGGTCACTACAGGTAGGGTTCGTGTTGTCCCCACTCGTGGTGGATTCAGAGAAATGAACTTTGGGGTTATCGGTGCAGCGCTTGGGTAAGGGAAGAAGGGGAGGGTTTGGGCCATCTGGATCATTTGCTGGTTGAACTCCTCCAGCATTAGTGGTGGGTTTCCCGATATTTGAGCTTGTGTCATGTCATCATCCATAACATCTAACCGTAGTTGGTCAGTGCTCTGTTCATTCCGGCTTGTACTATATGAGCAAAGAAGGTCAGTTTCTGAATCTGAATGTCGATCGGTTCTCTCTTGACTGTCATCTCTAGAGTGAGAACTTGGTCTTGGAGCGCTATGTCCAACCACGATCCTGGCATGTGCTCCGGTGGCATTGCCTCTGTCACCATCGTCAACTTTGGATTTGGTTGGTTGTTTTTCACTTTTTTTTCCAGAGGTTGTGACTGTTTTTGCTTAGAGTGGAAAGCGTATGGTGGATTACCATCTTTAGTAGTGAACCCTTCTTTGGAAATATGACAGGGCTTCCCCTTTCCATAAAAAATCTTTCCCATTCACGAGGTGACGACGAGTGTTACCTCCAAGAAAGGGTAATCCTCATTTTTTTCTTTGGGGGTATAGGGTGTTTCAGAAGTGCGTGGGGGGTTTCGTGTGGGGATTTAGTTAAGCAAAAACTCTCTGGATAAAATATCCCCTGCAGATTTAGTGGGCCCATGAAAAGGAGGAATAGTTTGTTTCGAAAATTCCACATGTGAAGTACTAATTATCCCAACAGAGCCCAAAAAATGATTTTTTTTGTACAAAGTTTGTATTTGGCATATTGTGTTTAGTACTGTGTAAAGACATGGTTATTAACCGGTTTGTAAATATTTTTCCTTTTATTCAGAGGAGTATTTTTATTTACATGATGGTTTTCCCCTAATCCTTTTTCCGCTTGGAATATTCAATCTGTGGGTCCTGCATTATTAGGTGGGATAGGTTCTACGTTGTCGTTTTGAGAAACAATGACGTCGTTTCTTTCCAGACCTAATAGTGCATTGAAACCATTTCCACCCAACGCAGTGTTTCGGGTGGTCGGATTTTTAGCATAATCCCGTTGTAAAATTTCCAATTTTTGGGGTTTGGGAAAGAACTTACCCGTGGTCGCATCGAAGGATTTCACATGGTCGAGGATTGGATTTGCATATTTGCCATTTGCCTTTGCTTTGTTGCTCCATTATTTGGTAAGGGCATCTTCTTTGGGAGAAACATTATTTGCCATTCCTCCTTGACGTCCTGAGTGCCAGTAGATTGGGCATTGGAGGTTTATGGGTTTGTTTTTGCTATTATACATTTTCAACCATATGGCCCAATCTGCCACAACCTTTGCAAAGAATCCCCTCCCCCTCATATTGCACCACCTGAACTTGGTTGTTATTTTAATGCTAGATTTAACTTGCGTTCGGAGAGATACTTTGACACATATCCTTGCATATCTTACTCTTAGAGTGAAGGATGTGCACATATCAATTTTTAGCAGCTTCCCTTTACCTCCTACTCTTTTGAGAAGTTTTCTATCGTAAAATTTCATGGACAACTGTGGTAGTCTTACCCATTTGGCTGTGGAATTCAGGATTGCATCATTCAGAATAAATTTAGTTCCCAGCTCCTGACTGTTCGGAACTGACCAGCTATGAACCATGGTCCTTGAAGTAGGACTTTATTCACATTTTCTTCTTTTTCAAACTTAACTGTGAAAAAATCATGTCCCAAATCTATGAGAATGAGATTTTCAGTTGACTTTCAAAGGTCCAAAAGCTTAATTCTGAGGTATTGGTGTGTAGTTTTCTTGCCAAAGAGTCTAATTATCACTGAGAATTTCCAAGGGGAGTAAAACCTTTGTTGTCCTCTAGGCTCAGTGTTATGTCCTCCTCCTCCTCGTCAATAACATCCTTCCCATGCAGCTTTGCCGTTGGGTAGGAGAGGAAGTAGCTATCAGATTGTGTTACATTCACGTCTAGGAGCATTTCTTTATAGGAAAGTTCTTTCTGCTGGACTTTGTCCATCAGACCATCTATTTCATTTGATGGTTCAGGTGGTACTAGTGGTGTGGGATCCTTGCCCCGTGTGGAAATTGTGTTCATTGGTAGAGAAATGTAGAGAGAAGGAGTTAAGTTAGTTCTCTCTTTTGTATTAACCAATTTGTGGAAAAAATAAGTTAATAACTCTTCAGTAATTGACGAAAGTATCCATATACATACTGAAATAACTTTTTTTATTTGAATAGGTCAAAAAATGTTTTTCCGCTATATTTTAGGTAAATACAATGTTTTCCTTTATATATATTTGGATTTGTTGCTACTTGACTTTAATTAATTTCTATCTTGAAAAGAATTACTACACCTCCGTCTCAGTTTATGTGATGTAGTTTGACTGGACATATAATTCAATAAATAAAGGAAGACTTTCGAATCTTGTAGTTTAAAACAAGCTAAAATATATTTGTGTGGTTATAAATCATCTCATTAAACGTAAACGTTTAAGTTTAAATTTAAATTGTTATCAAATAAGAAAATATGTCATTCTTATCTGAATTGACTAAAAATGAAAGTTTGTCAAATAAATTGGGACAAAGGGAGTGGTCGGACAAAGGGAGTGGTCGAGTATATTAGAAGGTGAAGAAGAGAAATTCAATAGTATGGCGTTTGATGTTCTTTTTAAAAGAATAAATCACGATACAGCTGTAACTTATTTAGGACTGCATACATGGAATTTGAAGACAAACTATGGAAAACTGCGCAATAATATTTTTAGCTAGATTACCCACAAAATGCAGAAAATTAGTGGGAAAAAAATTTACACAGAAATATAAAGGAAATTATGTCTTTCTTTTTTGTTTTGATTTATAACAGATTCCTTACGGGAAACCCTAACCGAACACTGCACACACTATAACATGACAAATAAATAATGCCGTTACAGTCAGTATAAAAGTTAGCATTAAAGGATATAAATAAACTAAGCCAGGCAAGTACTTATACCACTTGTAAGAAATGAAACTAGCCTCTTATTTTAAAAACACTATATTCAGTGATAATTTATTCTTTTTTCCATACGAAAAAGAAACATGAAACCACCACACGTGGTATAGGTCTGTCAAACTCCAGCATGTATATTAGCGTCCAAGTAATGTGTCATAGTAAACATTTATTTTTAGATCGGTTTACAGGACCACCGACTAGCCCAAAAGAAAGATAACACAGAAAGTAACAAACACTAATAAAGAAGAATCACCAACTTCAAGTACCTGGTCCTGCGAGAGATAGACCCACAAGACATAATTAAGTTGTTATTTTTCATTCTTATTCTTCTAACTTAAATTGCATGTACAAGATCAATTTGGGCAATTAACTCGAACCGAGTTAACTAGTTTTGGTTCGATTGGTTGGGGTAAAAAATTATTTGTGGTCCAGAAGTTGTCTCATTTTGTTCAGAATGGTCCTAAAGTAGAATGGTTTGAAATTAATGGAGATAGCTACAGCCTAAATGTTTCAATAAAATTGACAGATACCTTACCAAAATGAAAGGACTGACTGTGGACTTCACGTCTAAACTTGGTAATCATATTGCATCTTTGGAAATCTGTCTCGTTCTTTTACAAAGAAAAAGATCGAAGCAATATCAATGAAGAGAATTAAGTGCCAAATATATAATAGTAGAATAACTAGTCAATAATATATCTGAAGAGAACCACTATTATGGTTCAAAATAGTTGAGGATATATTTATGAATTGATTCAGGCATAACTAGAGCCGAGGGTCTATCGGAAACGGTCACTCTGCCCCACAAAGGTAGAGGTGAGGTCTGCGTACATCCTATCATTTCCAAGCCCCACTTTGTGGATTACACTGAGTATGTTGTTGTTGTTGTTTGATTCAGGCATAACTAATTATTCTCATATAAAATGTGATAAATTTCATATGTTTTATGAGAAAGCTGAACATAATATGTTTTAGTTTGTGTGAAATGTTCAAATTTCAATCACATTTTTTACGGTGACATGTGGGTTGCCAACCTAATTATCTTCATGAAATAAATAGATCATACAATGTATATCTCCTTTTTATTAGCTTAATGAATGATGTTCCTATGAGTTTATGTTTTTCCTTTTTACCGAATTGCCATCACCATATATAGGCAGCGGCCTAGGTATTCTGGGTCTAGCTTTATCCCTTGCCTATTCAACAAATGCAAATTACAATTGTAGAGACCGTACCTCTAAAGAAATTAAGATTGTAACCTGCAATCCGCAAAAGATATGGAAGGAACTCTACATCTTCCATATTAACTATAGACAGACTATACAACTAATTATAAAGAAGTTGGACTTGTCATATCTCTTTATACTAGGACGTTAGCACTTATTTAGTTGAAAAAAAACCTTCACTTCTCTAGGAAATAGTTGATAAGGGAAGTAGAAGGTGCTTCTACCACTACATATTCCACTTTATCAAAATTAAAATAAAAAATCAACCACATTATTAGCTTTCCTAAAGAGATGGGAAATAGTGACATCCAACACCCTCAATGGCTTGATTAGTTGTCACGCTCCAAATTTGGGGAGGCGAAACAGGCATTCAGTGCTTTACTTGGCCGAGCATACCAACCTATAAATCATTACAGAAGTATCTAGGCCGACAAGGACAAAACACATGGCATCCTGATGATATAGAGTGTATAGAAATTCCAACTCATATTCAAACCAAAAGCAATATATATAAGGGCCGACAAGGCCACCATGAGTGTTGCTATGTCAACGAACATCAAACCCAAAAGGTGAATCTACACGATCCGACAAGGCCACCATATAATCTAAACAACCAGAACAACAAGGTCGGCAAGGCCAAATTATAGGACATGTCTACAAGCCTCTAAGAAACATCATCTGAATTGTGGCCGGAACAGGGCCCCGGCCTACCCATCATATCTATTCAGCATGTCACGCCTTGAACCATGGCATGGGCGTAACACAACACTCGATGTCTGACTGCATGTGATTGAGTGAACCACATGGCTTGCGTAATGAACATGGGCATCTAATGGCGTGAAATAATATTCTAAAACATGTAAATCTAAATACTGAAAATATAGTCTGAGAAAATATGATAACGTGCAAAGCCAACAAGGCTACACGACACTGAGTATCTGACATGCCATGCTAGGCTAGTCTATGAAACCTCTAAATATATGTCTGACTGCTAAAACCATTTAATTGAGGCAAGGCCCTGACATACCTTTTTCTTTAAAGAATGACATACAATAAAGAAAGATAACACCCCGAATGAATGAGGCTCAGCAATAGCTGATACGTGAGAATCCTAGTGAACTGATCCATCATCGTGAAACTCCGTACCTACATCGTGAGATGCAGGCCCCAACAAAATGGACGTAAGTACATTTGAATTGTACTCGTATGTAAAGCAACTGAATGAATAAGTATGGCACATGAAATAATAGAAATTGAAACTAAAATTGTAACCTCAGTATGAGCATGTATAACATCTGACATGAATATAATGAAAAATGATAACTTATTTTAAACGGGAGAGCTTTAGTATAACCGACATGAAACCACCACACGAGAACTTGGTGTATGTTCTCTGCCTGATTAGTTAAGCCATCTTGTACCTTACCGGGGTACGAGACATGAACATGACATAAATGGATCCAATAACCCACAAATGGGTAACATGAAGGAATCTTCCTAATAGAGTGAAGCGGTCCTTATCCTACATTGGCATATGTAGTTTTAGGTATTAAACATTTTGGTAATTAGTTCAACTCCGAAAACATGAACATGGATATGGTTGGCTTAATAGCCCATGGATTTCATAAACATGATTTGTAAGTATAATTTATCACGTACATAGATACATAATATAACTTGTATGAAACATGGAAGCATGTAAGATTCATAATGTAGAGTAATATTGCTTAATAACTTGTAATTGAGAACCCATGGAATTCAAAGCATGGTGTTCATGGATTTCAGACAGGTTCATGGAAATCATAATGATATATCATGAATTCAATTAACGAATTTGTAATATAATCATTGCATACAATAATACATATAATTAGGGTTATCCTGAACTTGAAATAAAAACCCTAAGCCTGTAGAATTTTATAATTTCATGGATGAATGTGGTGTGGGAAAGAATAATAACATTCTCCCACATGGATAGAAACCCTACATGCCTTAATCGCTGCTAGTCTTGTATTAAAGGTCTGAACTTGAAGAAGAAATCCAAAAGCTTGAACCTTAAAACCTTCAAAAGTGTTTATCTTGAAAATCCTAGGTTAGAAATCAATAATTGCACTTTGAACCTGAGTATAATTAATAATAATCTTTGGGAAACAGATGGAAAGGACCTACCTTGGGCTATGAGGATGATGGGAGGAGGAGAACTTCGTGCTAGGGCTTGGGAGAATGAAGAATGAAATAAAAAGACTAAAATGCGATTTTATACTATTCAGTCGTCGAACCGATTTCACGGCACATTTCACGGTCTGTAAAATAATTCACGGTCCATAAAATTGATCGTGAATCAGCTCTAGTGAGTCACTTTCCCTTGGCCTTTTTCATTGTCCAAAACACAGTCCGTTAGCAATTCCACGGTACAATTCACGGTTCGTGAAACTTATACGGACCGTGAAACCCACTGTGAATTGGAAATTGTGAGCTGGGTTTCGTAGGTCCTTTTTATGGTGCTTTCTACTACCCATAAAACAATGTACAGTTTGTACTTTTAGGCATAAAAGTAAAGAACACTGATTTTGACAAATTTTTAATCCCAACATTTCCCAACTTGGTTTTTAATCCTGTATCGTGAACAATGCCTAGTTTAAAGATACGCGGTATTACAATATCTCCCCCTTGGGATCATTCGTCCTCGAATGATGGGTCATGGTCAGGAATGCGATTAACTCAAGAACTTACGGACATGGCATGAGTACATGAACATGAAAAAATGTGGCATATATCATGTGAACTGAAATGACATGATTACATGAAAACATGAATATGGGGACATGAGTAGTGAATACATGAACGTGAAGCATGAGACATGAATACGTACGAGGACATGACATGAATACTAAAGGTATTTTACCTTAAATGCTTTCTGCTTGCTCCTCAAACAATTGTGGGTATCTGGACTTCATGTCCTCTTCAGCTTCCCATGTAGCCTCCTCAACTTTCTGACTCCTCCACAACATTTTCACTTAGAAAACTTCCTTAGTACTCAACTTGTGAACCTTACAATCGAGAACAGCCACAGGGGCCTCTTCACAGGCTAGGCCATCCTTAATCGTGATGGATTCGATAGGAACAACCAACAACGAATCTCTCACACATTTCCATAACATAGATACATGAAACACTGGGTGCACGACAACTAAATCTTGCGGTAGTTCAAGCTCATAAGCCACTTGGCCAATCCTTTGCAGGATCTTGTATGGCTCGATATATCTAGGATTGAGTTTCCGTTTCTTTCCAAATCTCATGACACCCTTCATAGGTGAAACTTTCAGAAATACCTAATCATCAACCTGAAACTTTAAGTCTCTTCGCCTCACATCCGAATAAGACTTTTGGTGACTCTAAGCCATTTTCAAACACTCCTGAATCAACTTAACTTTATCCATAGCCTGATAGACCAAGTCTGGCCCTAACAATTCTACTTCACCAACTTCAAACCAACCAATTAGCGATCTATAACTTTGCCCATATAGAGCTTCGAATGGGGCCATCTTGATACTAGCAGGATAATTGTTATTATAAGCAAATCAACGAGAGGAAAGTGGTCATCCCAATTACCTTTGAAATCAAGGACACATGCCATCAACATATCCTCAAGGGTCTATTAGTACACTCTGCCTGGCCATCTGTCTAAGGATGAAAAGTTTTGATGAGATTTACCTTGGTACCCAATTCTTTGTGGAAAGAAATCCAAACGTTCGCTGTGAACTGAGCACCACGGTCTAAAATAATAGACACTAGGATCCCATGAAGCCTGATAATTTCTTGGATATACAACTTGGCATAATCTTCTGCTGAATCTGTGGTCTTGACTGGCAAGATGTGTGTTGATTTAGTAAGTCAGTCCACAATCACCCAAATCGAATCATGTCTCCGAGATGAGCAAGGTAGACCTGTTATGCAGTCCATGTTTATCATCACCTATTTTTCGAATAGGAATATCAATATTCTAAGATAACCCATCAGGCCTCTGGTGCTCGGCCTTCACCTGCTGATAATTTGGACACTTGGACACAAAATCTGTTACCTTCTTCTTCATATCATTCCACCAATAAATATCTTTAATATCATGATATATCTCTGTAGAACTTGGGTGAATGGAATACCTGGAATTGTGCGCTTCTACCATAATTTGCTCCCTAAGTCCATCCACATCTGGAACACATAACATGGCTTGGTACCTTAAAGTACCATCATCTACCTCTTGCGTATGAATTCCCCTTTTCAGCTACAATAAATAGGGATCATTAAACTATTTCTCCTTCACCTCGGCTACTAAGGAGGACTCGAACATGTTCTGGACAACCACACTACCATCTTCGAAGTCCAAAAGTCAAACTCCTAAACTTGCTAGTCGGTGAACTTCCTTCACCATGGTTCTCTTTCCTTCTTTAACATGAGATAAGCTTTCCATGGATCTTCGACTAAGAGCATCGCTACTACATTCGTTTTCTGTGGATGATAGACAACATCCACATCATAACCCTTAAGCAATTCGAGCCATCTCTTTTGTCTAAGATTCAACTCTCGTTGCTTTATAATATACTAAAGGCTCTTGAGATCTGTGAAAATGTCAATGTGAACTCCAAAAAAACAGTGGCTCCATATCTTGTGTGCAAAAACCACAACTGCCAATTCTAAATTGTGAGTCAGATAGTTCGTTTTGTGAGATTTAAGCTGTCTGGATGCGTAAGCTATAATCTTATCATGCTGCATTAAAATACATTCGAGACCAATCCCTGATGCATCACAATACACTATGAACCCTTCGATTCCTTCTAATAATGTCAACATTAGGGCAGAAGTAAACCATGTTTTTAACTCTTTGGAACTGCGCTCACAGGCATCTGACCACTGAAATTTGACTTTCTTCTGAGTCAACTTTGTCAACGGAGCTGAGATAGAGGGAAAACTCTCTATGAAACGCCTATAATAGCCTTTCAGACCCAAGAAACTTCTTATCTCAGAGACAAAAGTGGGTTTGGGCCAATTCTTCACTGCCTCGATTTTTTGAAAATCTACCTTCACTCCTTCTCCATAAATGACATGGCCTAGAAACGCCAATGATTTCAACCAAAATTCACGCTTGGAAAATTTTGCATAAAGCTTATGATCTTGGAGTGTCTGCAATACTATTCTGAGATGTTTTGCATGGCCAATCTCACTATGGGAATAAACTAGGATGTCATTGATGAATACAATGATGAAAAGGTCAAGGTAAGGCTTGAAAATCCTATTCATAATGTCCAAGAAAGCAGCTGGTGCAATTTTCAATCCAAACGATATGATACCAAATTCGAAATGACCATAACGAATTCTGAAGGTTGTTTTCGAAATATAAACTCCCTTAACATTAAGCTGATGGTACCCTAATCTGAGGTCAATCTGTGAATAACATTGGGCACCCTGAAGTTGGTCAAATAAGTCAGAGATTTTAGGAAAATGATACTTGTTCTTAATGGTGACTTTGTTCAACTGGCGATAATCAATGCACATACGCGAAGATCATCCTTCTTTCGAACAAACAAGACTGGTGCACCCTTAGGTGAGACACCTGGCCTAATAATTCCCTTATCAAGGAGATCTTTCAACTAGCTTTTAATTCCTTTAACTCTACTGGAGCCATTTTGTATGGAGAAAATATATCGGCTTAGTGCCGGGAAGTAAATCGAATCCAAAATCAATCTCCATGTCAGGAGGGGCACCAGGAAAATCTTCTAGAAAGACTTCTGAAAATTCACTAACAACTGGTGCAGACTGAAGAGTTGGGGTCTGGGTATCTACCTCCTTGACCCGGACTAAATGATAGACATACCCCTTGGAGAGCATCTTTCTGGCTTTAATATAGGAAATAAAGCTACATATTGGTGCTACTGCATCACCCTTCCACTATATGACTAGTTCACCAGGAAATTCAAAACTCCCAATTTTGGTTCTACAACTTATTGTGGCATAACATGAAGACAACCCATACATGTCATGATTACATCAAAGTCTACCATTTCTAACTCTACCAAGTTGGCTACTATACTTGTCACGGCCTCTTTTCAGGAATCGTGGGGGCACCTTCATATCCCACCAGTAGGCGAACTACTCCTAAATCATTCACATAATAAAACATAAGTAAAGAGGAAGATAACAAAATACTACAACATATGTATGATAATATAAATGCGGAAATAGTCTGAAAAACAAGTGATCCCCTAAAAGATCTGGTCTGTAAATACAAGAGCACTAAAATATGATACAAGTCTAAAATAGGCAATGAAGTGGTAAAACTGAATACAAAGCCTCAAAATTTCTAAACAGTCTCTCAAATAGAAGTAAAGACTTTATAGAGATAGAGCAATTTGGGCATGCTGGATATAGCATCCTCACCCTAAAAGTTGGGGATCAACTACTTGAACTCAGCCACGTGGTCTCAAGCTAGTCCTCAGATCTGTATCTTCATCAAGGAAAGATGCAGCAAGTGTAGCATGAGTACACAACGTACCCCGTAGACATCATAGGCCAACAACGACGGAAGATAAGCAAAACGAGATAAATACTGATTGATATCAAATAGTCCTATACGAGCAGTTCAATAGCCCAAGTAAAGTCACATAGTTCACAAAATGATTCACAGAGTTCACAGAATGACTTATTTAATAAGATTTCACAATCCCTCAAGTTATCCAGTGTCAAACAATTTTATTAGATTAATTTATTCATTTATCATTAGCAAGTATAGCCTTTTCATATCCGAAATCTAACAACGTCATCAATAGAAAATCAGGTATCAAATACAACCATAGATAATTAATGATGTAATGAAGTATGATATGAATGCAATGCACATGCCAGATACCTCTAACATCCCGTATACAGTACGTCAAGTTTATATTATGATCGTACACCTATGGGGACCCGTAAAGTCCATATACCCCTCCACTCTAAAATGTCTCATCGAATCACGGAGCCCAGCTCTTGGCTGTAATAATATTTATTGCAAGCGTGCAACCCTGATCCCCGCACATCATCATCATCTTAGTGTTGCCATAATCTCAACAGTGTTCTTACCTTTCCCGATTCCTTAGACCCACAACATAATCATACCACTCTAATATCAATATCATCATAACCATAAGTGTATGAATGGAAATGACATATATAAAGCAAGAATCATGATATAATGAGATGCAATAAGTATATAGATGAATATCACATTCTTCTAGAAACACATCAAAATAATCCACGTACAATCAGAATATCATATCAAGCATATGTGATGAATAAGCACAACAATAACAAGTACGACGACAAGCCCACATAATAGTGCCAAGCCCAATCAAGCAGTAGTCGGAATCAACTTAAGGTTGATTCTCCAAATCACCCATCATCACAGTTCAACACCGGTACCCACTCAAACATTCATCGCAAACGCTTGAGTTGGACCCTTAAACACGTCTAATGCCCCTCAATATTTATAACTAATTACCCACTTCTATCAAAGTCTCAAAAAACTAAATTGTAGCCTACCTTTGTGCCGAACATGAGTGTTACACGATCAAGCCTCGGTGACAGTCTTGCCCTTCCTCTGTGCCTCGTGATAGTCAAAGCCTAATCACATATATACTATTCGTTAATAAAAAGATTACACAATAATAAGGACATAACCCTTAACAAAGCAAAACCACAAATACCAACCCTGGGCCCACTTCACCAAGACTTAAACATTAATACCCCAAAAATATTAATATATACTAGGTAATCATATCCTTAAATTAACTGAAAAACTATACACATTTGACCCTTCAATTGAACATTATTCTACAAGCCCCAAATTGGAAACCCAAAAAAATTTCCCCAGTTGAAATAGGTTTCTATACTTAAATTAAGCCTTAAAACATGAACACCTAACAATATCCATCACTAATTCACAATAATAAAAGCAATCTAATCCATAAAACCTTCATTAATCATTATTTTACCCTCTTATTCTCAAATAGAATCATACTTCATTTTACCCAACTTATGAACATGCTAAACCACCATTAAAGAACATAGAACATAAACTTAAGTCACATAGGAAAGAAGCTCATACCCCAAGGATGAAATTGCTCTTAGACTTCTGAATATGCTATATGACGGCTATGGTTTCGAGGTATTCTAAATTGGGAAAAGAAATTAGACCCAAGAGATTTTATACGACACCTGATACAACATTTCTGCCCAGTGGAATCATCGTCGCTGGAGCTGATCCGTTGTCGCGAACAAAACCCTCACTGAGGCGGTGTCACTTGACACCTCACCTCAGAGCCACGATGGACACGACTCCACAGATATGCACTCGCCCTTGTGAACATACCCTCCGCAAAGGCAGAAATCCATACTTTCCCAACCCCTGCTTTGGCGAACCAACCCCCCGCTGAGGCAGACATGCCAGAGCAAGAACTGGTGCCGCCGAGGCAGACACTAGATCCTAGAAATATGTTCAAATTCCCTTCAAACACCGAAAACACTCCCAGGACCCCTCGGACACAAACCAGACATCCCCGTATAAGGTAAACAGTGCTACAAACTCGCTCGTACCTTCGAATTTCATATTTAACCGAGCTAAGTCATACTTTTCTAAAGAATCTCCAGGAAAACCAAATATCCAAACTTTACAAATAAAGCCATAAAATGTATCTGATTGCCTCAGGAAGCGAACCAATGACTCGATTAAGTCATAAATAATCATCTGAAACTACTTGAACCCAGAAATAAAACTATCTAGCCAAAAATCATATTTGAGTTAAACCACTCAACTCTAAGCTTTTGGTTTTGGGTTTTTCATCTGAAACTCATATAAATAGACCTCAGAATCCATGCCACCCATCCCACATAAAGTATACAGGAAGGGTAAAGTAAGCCAATAAGGGTCTTTAGCTAAAAATGATCGGATTGTTTGTTACATCACGTACTAATTAAACAACTGTTTGTCCTCGAATGGAGAGAAATGAAAGAAGGAAATGCATCAGAAAAAGTAAAAAAGTTAGGATATCTACTCCACATGTTAAACCCGATCTCCCAAGTTACCTCCTCAACAGGGTGATGCCTCTACTGAACCTTCACAGAAGCTATCTCCTTTGACCTCAACTTTCTCATCTGCCTATCTAAAATAGCCACGGTCTCCTCCTTAAACTTTAAATTCAGATCAAGCAATACAGAGTCCAACTGAATGATATATGAACCATCGGCATGATACTTCCTAAGCATAGACACATGGAAAACAAAATGGACGCCTGAAAGACCTGGTGGCAGAGGTAACTCATATGTCACCTCTCCAACCCTCTGAAGAACCTCAAAAGGTCCAATGTACTTCGTGCTCAACTTCCCTCTCTTGCCAAATCTCATCACACCCTTCATGAGTGAAACCTTCGGAAGCACCTTATCACCAACCATAAACACTAAGTCTCAGACCTTTCGGTCTTCATACTCCTTTTAACTACTTTGTGCTGCCAGTATCTTGTCTTGGATTAACACACCCTCTCTAAGGAATCTCTCAATAAATCAGTACCCCAATGGGGGACTCGTAAAGTCCATATATCAGGTATCAAATACAACTATAGATAATCAATGATGTAATGAAGTATGATATGAATGCAATGCACATGCCATATTCCTCTGACATCCCGTATACAGTACGTCAAATTTATATTATGATCGTACATCTATGGGGGACCCACAAAGTCCATATACCCCTCCACTATGAAATATCTCATCGAATTACGGAGTCCATCTCTTGGCTGTAATAATATTTGTTGCAGGCATGAAAGAGATTTTGGCGCACACACATGGTGCCTTTTCTAGCAATCTTTCAGCGGACCGATGTTGCATCTGGATAGGTAGCATATGCTTTGAACCTTTCATAGTTGAATACCATCGGACTTACTTACTTCATGGTGAATGTGATGTCTTGAACCGTCAGTGTTTAGTGTAAGCCAAGTCAACGGTACCAACACAACAACTTCCTCTACTCAGTTCTTCATAATGTTTTATCCGTTGTGGCCGTGGACACTTCTTCGATTCTTTAGTGCGTTCATTTGAGGCGGCCTGTCGTCGCACTTAAATAGGTGGTCTCCTACAAGGTATCCTGCTATACCCCACTTTACAAGTGTTAGGAATCATTAAAAGTTTCCCCAAACCTAACCTCAACCGGTGAGGATCATTAAAGATTTTGGAAACTTAACCTTCACCCACACTACAGATAGCACTTATAGTCTATCGCAGGAACGGCTTTGGATTTGGTGTTTCTCTACAAAAATCACTATCCGAAGTGCTCATGTTTCCACCGAAGCGATCAACTGAACCTCTATAACTTAGTTTTCCCATTGAACCTAATTTTTGGAATCTCTAGTCAGTAAGGTTGGGTTACCACCGTATTGGTCCTTATACTTTGGGTTTTAAGCCCATTCGCCTAGACAGGCAGAACATCTGATCCTTGGGTAAGCCCTTTGTCAGCGGGTCTGCTATATTATCCTTTCACTTAATATAATCAATGGATATTATACCCGTGGTAATCAGTTGCCTAACGGTCTTATGCCTCCGTCGAATATGACGAGACTTACCATTGTAAATAGCATTCCGTGCCCTTCCTAGAGCCGACTGGATGTCGTAGTGGATCATTATATAAGGTACAGGTTTGTTCCAACAAGGAACATCCTCTAAGAAGTCGTGAAGCCACTCAGCTTCTTCTCATGTTTTTCTAAAGCGATAAACTCCGATTCCATCGTGGATCGGGCGATGCAAGTTAGCTTATAAGATTTCAAAGACAGAGCCCCACCACCAATTGTAAAGACATACCCACTGGTGGACTTGGTGTTCTCTATATCAGATATCCAGTTTGCATCACTGTACCCCTATAGTACAGTTGTATATCTCGAATAATGTAACCCATAAGTTAGCGTGTATTTTCGGTATTAAAGTACCTGATTCAATGCCTTCCAGTGATCATCACTCGGATTACGGGTAAACCTAGCCAACTTGTTGACTGCATAAGTAATATCAGGTCGGGTGCAGTTTGTTATGTACATCAAACTTCCGATCACCTGTGCATATGGCTCCTAGCATATGGGTGCACCACGATTTTTATCAAGCTTTTGATTTCTATCCATTGGTGACTTTATAGGTGAACTGTCAAACATCTCAAACTTTCTCAAAACATCCTCGATGTAGTGAGACTGAGATAAGACCAGTTCGTCAGACGTCTTAGAGATTTTTATCCCTAAGATGACATTTGCGATACCCATATCCTTCATGTCGAAGCATTGTTTCAACATGTTCCTAGTCACTAGAATTATGCTAGGACTGCTCCCTGTGATCAACATGTCATCTACATACAGGCATATCATAACAAACGAGTTAGAGTTACCTTCCATGTAGACACATTTGTCACATTCATTAATGGCGAAACCCTTCGATAGCAGAGTACTATCAAATTTTTTGTGACATTGCTTCGGGGCTTGTTTCAGCCCGTACAGAGATTTAACAAGCCAACAGACTTTCTTCTCTTGCCCTTGAACCACATACCCCTCGGGTTGGTCCATATAAATTTCTTCTTCCAAATCACCATTTAGGAAGACTGTCTTTACATCCATTTGATGTATCTCAAGGTCACGCAGCGCTGCGATTGTAATGAATACCCGTATGGACGTCATCCGAGATACCAATGATTACGTGTCAAAGTAGTCAAGATGTTCTTTTTGCCGATAGCCCTTGACTACCAACCTGGCCTTGTACTTATCTATAGACCCATCTGCATTATACTTTCATTTGAGTATCCACTTACAACCCAATGGTTTATTTCCCATCGGAAGATCAACCAACTCCCAAGTATGGTTATGCAGAATGAAGCCTATTTCACTCTCAATAGCTTCTTTTCAGAGAGGTGCTTCTGGATTTGACAATGCTTCAACAATTGTCCTTGGTTCATCATCAACCATATAAGCTACAAAGTCAGGACCGAAAGATTTTATCCTTACTGGCCCTTTTACTTGGCCTTAGTTCCATCTCTGGAGTCTCCAAGTTCTGAAAATCTGGAACACTAGATTCCGAATATTCATCCACTTCGAGATCCACTAGATCTGAACTATCTAGATCTGGGCCATCAACGACTCCCGGTTCTTGAGAGCTTTGTTCATAACTTCGTTTGCTAGAGGTTATGTCTTTTTCCTTTCTAGGAAAGATACCTTCAAAGAATTGAGCATTCCTTGATTCCATGATTGTACCCCCGTGGATATCTAGAATATCTGACTTATGCCCCTGCCCACCACTCTCCCTGTAGGTCGAGCCTCCCATTTCCTGCTGTAAAGTCGGCTCGTTCGTTATTTGTATGTATCAGACCATAATGGATAGTGAATTTAATAGAGACTAAGAAGCGATAAGCACTACTGTTATTTGCATATCCGATGAATATGCAATCTACAGTCTTAAGGCCCAATCTTGACCTACTTTGGCTTGGGTACTTCAACCTTTGCCAGACAACCCCACACCTTTAAATATTTATAGGTGTGTTTCTTTCCTTTCCATGATTCATATGGAGTTTCGTCCTTACCCTTATGTGGGACTCTGTTAAGAATCGTATTAGCGGTAAGGACAACTTCTCCCTATATGTGTTGGGGAAGACCGGAATTGATGAGCAAGTCATTCATCATTTCTTTCAATGTGCGGTTCTTACGTTCCGTCACACCGTTCGATTGAGGTGAGTATGGAGCCATCGTTTGATGAACGATTCCTTCTTGGCCATAATATTTCTCAAAAGGAGCTACATATTCTCCCCCTCTATCGCTACGAATGGATTTGATCCATAGGCTTAATTGGTTCTCAACTTCTGCTTTGTAACGTTGGAATGCTTTAAAGGCTTCATCCTTACTTTTCAACAAGTAAAGGTAACAATACCTTGTGTTATCATCAATGAAAGTCACAAAATACTTGTTCCCCTCTCTAGTTTGTGCAAACTTCAAATCACATATATCTGTGTGAATAAGTTCTAGAAGAGCGGTATTCCTTTCGACGGATTGAAAAGGAATCTTTGTGAGTTTTGCCTCTACGCACACCTCACACTTATGTTGAGGGTTTATGTCGATAGACGACAATAACTCCAACTTTACCAACCTTTGGATGGACTTGTAGTTGACATGTCCTAATCTATGATGCCATAAATTAGAGGACTCAAGCAAGTAAGATGAAGAGGCTTCAATATTATTACTACAGACATGGTGTTTACTTTGAAGAGGCCTTCATAGACAAATCCTCTTCCCACAAACGTTCCATTCTTCGTGACTACAAATTTATTGGACTCAAACACTAGCCTAAAATCAGCGTTAACCAATAAATGACCTGAAATTAAATTTATTATAATTTGAGGAACATGCATCACTTCCTTCAGAGTGAGCTCCTTTCCAAAAGTCATCTTCAGGACTACCTTTCCTAACCCCAACACGTCAGAGGAAGCGTTGTTGCCCATGAACAGCTTCTTGTTTGTAACCGATCTATAAGTGTAGAAGGCATCTCTGTTGGAACAGTTGTGTCTTGTAGCACATGTGTCCATCCACCATTGCGTAGGATTCTCAACCAGGTTTGCTTCTAGCACCACCGCTGAGAACTCCTCAATCATGTCGTGCCAACGGTGCAATACACCATGTAGAGAGGGTCTGACAAGCAGTTCAATATATAATTCTTACACATGAAATCACTATGACTCCATGCATCAAGAACCATCTTCATGCCATTAATGACATGGATACTTAGGCCCCCTTCACCCATTTCAGAAGGCGAAGGGTCCATTTCATCTCCAGCTTATGGAGGATCTTCTGTTAGAAAATGTGACATTCCCATAATAGTTAGATAGAAGAGCATCTTTTGCTGCTATCTTTTGAAGTTTGTCCCCATGAACTTTTCAGGGCGTTCATGGTGAAATCCAGCGGGTGGAGGAGCGACAACATTCCCTTGAGCGGCAGCAAAGGCGTTGGATGAGCCTTGAGCAACCGAAAAGGCACTAGGACTGCCTTGAGCAGTGGGGAAGGCAGAGGAATTGCCTTGAGCAGCAGTAGCAGAATCAGAAGCAGTATGATTTATACCAGTCATCTTTCTAACATGGTTATCTTGTCTTAAAATTGTTGGGATACAATTGTTGTAGGGAACGGGAAGTAAATAACTATTACAATAGTAGAAATGATAAACAAACTATTACAATAAAACTGAAAATCAAAACATTAACAGATTTCTTGTGTGATTCACTGAGTCGAGTGATGACACTCTTTCTTTAAGACAAGATTGCCCCGTATGTCTCCTTTTACGGTGTTGAGCAATAGTCTCCCAAGATACAACAACAACTTTAACAAGTGAGCAAAGGAAACTCAAGTGTTACTCTTGAAGAACTTTGAGTATAGTGACTTTGCTAGAGAGGAAGAATATGAGCTCTGAAAATCTGGAGAATTTTCTAAGTGTTGAGTATTCTGTTCAATTGAGCCAAAGGCCTCAATTTATAGTGTAAGTAGAAGACCCCTCACCTAGCCAACTAATGGTCTTCAATATCCATGTAATTTCACTTGAAGAGGGGTTACATTCAACCAAATAATGGCTGAATTCATGTGACAAGTAATGGAGAATCAATGCTCCAAAACCAGCCCAAACGTCAGATTTTTCCAACTTCCCGTCGCAGCAATCTGCCTCCGAAGTGTCGCGGCTCCAGTAGCTGACTAGCCATTTTGCGCCGCGGCGCAGCCTGGGAGGCGCCGCGGCTCCGACGGTTGTGGCGCCGCGGCCTTTCACGGTTCCGCAGCGATTTCCGACTCGTTTCATCTTACACTTCATACACTTTCTTCCTTCCTTTACCAACGTGGAATACTTTGTCATTTGGCCAATAACCGTCCATAATTCTATGTCTCAAACGTATTACATACGTACCAATATCTCTTTCACTAATGAAATTTGCGATACTTGGCACTACGTGTGCACGTGTGTGGAAACGACGTTTCCGACGTGCGGGCCCAATTGTTCGAGTCATAAATTAATGGGATATATTAATTTGTATATTTCGAACAAAATTTATACAACCATGTTAAGTTGTGTTACAAGATGTAAGCCAGTAATAACCTTCTCCAATCCATTAAATTATACTAATTGAATAAACAATTACACGGTCTAAATATATAAAATAAAAGGATAAATCCTCGTGGATGCACCAAAAATCGTGTGTGGCTTTGTGAGGTCTCAGGAATCACACAAATATATTGAAAGGTCAGCTCCAATTATCCTTGGATCAGACCACTTCATTTATAATTGGTCCCCCTGTGCTCTCAAGCCTTTACAACCTCTCCAACTCACTCAAGAAATACAGACAACACACTCCTTTGCTTCTGCTTTTTCTTTTGTTCATCCATGGAGATGACAGATAGAGAAACTCGTGATTTCATGAGGGTGGAGTCCTTCTCTCAGCTACCCTTTATCCGTCCAGCACCACTTAAAGAAAAGGCCATTAGGCTTTTCGGGAAAGAACTTGGAGCTGGTGATAATTCCATGGCGGATGCAACTCATGAGGAATCAGAATCCATTGAAGAAGAAATCAAAGACACTACTGATATTAGTGAAAGCAGACGGAAATTCGAGTGCCATTATTGTTGCAGGAATTTCCCAACTTCACAAGCCTTAGGAGGGCATCAAAATGCGCATAAGAGAGAACGGCAGCATGCTAAAAGGGCTCATCTTCAATCTGCAATGGTCCATGGTGCAGCTTTGACAGAAGCAAATATTTATGGCATAATGAACTATCGCCTTGGTGCACCAGCAGCTAATTACCATCATCCATCAACATGGATGACAAACACAACTAGTACTAGATTTTATGGAAGCCCTTATTCTCCTCATCAAACTCCTATAAATGGAAGTCCTTTAGCCTTATGGAGGATCCCAGCAGCAGCAACTACGTCTTCTTCTTCTAATTTTGGCCGTGAACGCTCCATGATGCCAGTCTTTGCTTCTAATGAGGATTTCAAGCCTTCTCCAATCATCAACACTTCAACTTCTCAAAGAGGTTTCGGATATGAAACAAAGGCGGCAGTTCAAGATCATGTGAGTTTAGATCTACACTTGTGAAATACTCTTAGTTTCAAGCTAATTAGAATTCTTTAATCTTGAGGACACAGTTTCTATTTTTCTTACATCAGGAAATTTAAAGCTTTTGTTATTCAGAGACAACCACCACTACTTTAATTAGCCTGCCGACGTTATGTAAATGAAATAATTCCTGTATATGCAATTCTCTTTTCTTTAATTTCTCCACTCTCTTTTACTTGAAAACACCCAGCAAAACTTTTTTGGCTCAGATTTAGGAATTTAACCACTTCATGCATGTTAGCTTGCGTTGCTGCTTCTTTCGACGCTTTGGTGCTAATTTGAAGAATGTTTGGCCATGTGTTAAATAATATCTTCACTCCTAGATATGATGCCACAAGATATACTTATCACTTAAAAATAACTACGAATAATTGTTCAAAACAAAAGAAATTAGTAACATAATATATATGTCAAGTTATCTACAACGTACTAAAAAGATACATTTATAGTGTAATTCTTTATATATATATATATATATATATATAGTTGAACATGTATAAGGTTATTATGAACTTGAGCAAAAACCATATGTTTGAAGAATTCTTGTTTCATGGATTACATGTGGCGTGGGGAAGAATAATGATGTCCCCACGTGGATAGAATATCTACATACATTACTCGCTTATTAACTTCTATTAAAAATCTGGAATTTGAAAAAGAACTCCAAAGATTGCCCCTTGAAACCTTGAATTAGGTTTATCTTGAAAGCCCTAGGTTAAAAGTAGTGAATTTCACCTAGGAATTGATTATACTTGATTTGGATTGCATGAAAATATATGGAAGGATTTAACTTGAGTTATGTGGATGATGGGAGAAGAATCCTTTATGATAGGGCTTGAGAGAAGTGCAAATCAATTTTTTTTGGGACTAAGGTTGCGTATTTATATTGTTCCCAGTAGGAAGGAATTGACAGTTCATGTTGACGGTCTGAGCCTGGGCAGTCAATATTTTGACAGTCCATCGATTCTACAACATGCTGTCAATTTCATCAAAAATGAAATTGACAGTTCATTTGGACAGTCCATAGAATCCGACATCAAATTCAACTTATAGAGCTAAAACTTAGTTTTCAACTCCAAACTCCCCATTTTGGTTTCCTACATTACTTAATCATAAACATGGCTTAGTTTAGAGGTACGAGATGTTACATACACACAACCAAAAAATCTATATACATACATATACAAGACCGACAAGGTCATCGTACAAATTGACTGATCAACATCTAGGCTGACAAGGCCATACAAAATGATGACCAAATATATAAATCTACAAGCCTCTAAGTGTAACTATCATATGGTCAGTACAGGTCCCTAACCTACCCATCATCTATTCATATACAAAAGACTCTACTCATGACCTCTGACTCGACAACCTCGGATGAAGCAAATATTACCAATCAATAGCTGAACTTAACAAGCTCCTACTGAGGAGGTCTATCTGTACCACTACCTGAACATACAACATGAAATGCAGCGTCCCCAAAAAAAGGCTCGCTGGTATGAATGAAATGTACCGATATGTAAAGCATGAATAACAATATGAAAGCATAAGTTATAAAATATCGTATAATAAACAATATGATTCTTTGATTACATGTGTGCCACTCAGGGAAAATAATGAAACTCTAAAACTATATTAAACTTCTATACATGTGTTTTATCATATAATCTGCCCTCAACTTATAGCCCCAGGTGTTTAAATAAGGTACTGCCCTCAGGTAATAGTCTGAGGTGTGTGTATGGATGCATATATAAATATCTGCTCTCCGGTTATAGCCCGGGGTGTGTATGTGAATAAATAACCGCCCACTAATATTAGTTAGGTCATGTGAATCATATATGTATATATAACTGCCCACTGTTATTAGGCCGGTGGTATTAATAAGACACTGTACTAGTAATGACACTTTTGTCCCATTAAACTTATAAAGTCTTTTGACTTTACTTTGGAATGACTCTTGGTCGACTCGATAATTAACTCTTTGGAATGCTCCCTTTGGAGGTCTAAGAAACATTGATATACAGCTAATAACCAAGTGATATAGAACATGATGACAACCAACATACAATATAGGATTGTTCTTTCAATGACTAACTCAAAAAATGATAAATGTTGGATTTATGCCTCTGAATGAAAGGGGATATCCTTACATACTTAATCAAGGATTTAATATATATATATATATATATATATATATATATATATATATATATATATATATATATATATATATATATATATGTAATTCCCAACATACTTAATCCTACAATAAGACATTAAACTATGGTTAAGCTACAAAAGAGAATAAAATGTATTTCTAAGCTAGTAGCTCATTTCTAGAAAATTGGGCAGCACCTCCCCTATAACTTTCACTTCCTCTCAATTCGAAATACCATCAACAACAACCAGAACAACAACACCAACATATTTAGGTCATCCTATCAATATCTAGTCGAATAGAGTTCAAGAACACCCCAAAACAGTTCATACGTACAAACGTCTCAAATCAGTCCACATGTTACAATATTCAACTACAAAATAATAGAAAGCACAACATACTTAAGATATTCTTACTGATTTCCATCCATAGCTTGTTATAAAAATGACCTTATAATAGCTACAGAATTACAATAACTTAAAGCTAATTTTTCAGATTACTAAAAACATGTTTTCGACTTCTCTTTTCTTTCAAATCAAGAAACACAACCAACCATACATAGTTAATCCCCTTCTCATGTAAACCAGCCATTAATTCAAATTACAAATACCCTCACAACAACCCAACAATGGCTCACTAACAATCAACATGTTAACTCTTAAGAAACTTACAACTTCTAGTCTTTACAATCAAGCTACAACTCATAGAAGCTTAGACAAGGAAGGAGAGGCATAAACTCACCTTGAACTGATCAGAACCAGCCAAAACATAGTCTTGTTCACCTTGAAATAACCACTAAACGCAAACAAGGAAAAGGAAGAGAAACAAGCAAGAATTTCCAGTTTTTCGGCACTAGAATCACTTGTAACCCTTGAAATCACTTGGCATTTGTAGAGATAATTTCGTGGATAATACCATGTATAATGACCTAAAGAATGATGATTTGATTGAAATGAATCATCCCCATATAAGGGCTCTCTTTTGGCTACCTCACCCTTGCCTTTTGGAGACTTAATTGTGGCCTTTCATTGAGCATTAGTTAGAGTGCTACTTGTTGATCATTATCCAAATTAAACACGTGTCTCGTCCTCATAATATAATCACGACATGTGCTAAGTAGCTCAAACAAGAAGTACGAGTAAGCAAGCAGCTCATTTTTATTCGCCCAAAATCATGCTTCTCGCATTTAAGTGCATTTGTCAACCTCATATTGGTCATAAATATATTGAAAGAAAATATTTGATGTTACATATATATTCTTTTAAACACTTAGATTTATCAACAATACTATTCGACTTAATACTATAGGGTGTAACATTTATCGTGTTTCCTACATTCATAGACGGTCTAGTCCTTGTATATAAGTTGTTGTCACTGCTCTAGGAATGTCTTCTTGCACAATTTCATAAAACACATCCAGGAATGATTTTTCACATGACTTGATTTTTGGTAATCTTCATTAGCAATATACTGGGGTCATCCCTACTCCCTTAGGCCCGGTGTTACCATTTGAATCACATATTCATAGCGGATTCTCTTATTCAAATTGACGTAAGTCACCCTAATACGAATGGATTGTCATAACTTTCTAAACGCTCCAATGATGCTTTCTATATTCCATCTTTACAATCTTATTTTTTACTTTCCACTTTCTCCATATAACCTAGAGCTTTTGTACTAACGTCGGGTAATGTAATATTGCGTGTCCAAGGTCTACCAAATATAATTGTTCAAAATAAGGAAACATACTACATACTGAGATATGTTATCTCACGAGTAATACTGTAAAAATCAATTTCCAACATGGGGTCAATATTCTTAAGTATAAAATAGGACCATACTAAACATATAGGAGGTAGATAGGTTAACGAAAAAATCAATAGCATACTTGCGCACATCTGCTCACCCCAGATATCATCAGAACTCGAGGCTCCATCCTCTCTCTTACCCATTTCCTTACGGGCCAATCTGGGACACTTCTAAGTATTATGATCTTGACTACCACACCAATAGCAACCTCATGTCCCCTTACGACACAACATATCATGCATCCGACCGCACTACGTACAATATGGCTTAGACGACCCCACTCAATCTGCACCACTCTGACTCTAAAGTACAGAGGTCTATGATCCCTTGTAACACCTCGTACCTCAAAACTAAGCCATGTTCTTTATTAAGGAGTATATTAGAACAAGTCAGAGAGTTGAAGTTAAAAACCCAATTTCAGTTTTGCAAATCTAGTTTTACGCCCAAGATATACGAATCGTAGAAATTGACTATACAAATCACCGTCGAAATTGATGATGTCAGTAGGATTATACAGACAATATAAAAATATACGGACCATCCTTTTCGATCATAATGTCCCCGAGCTTTTAGTAGTCACTGGTTAGTTATACTTGGGTGACAGTCATTTTTTATGTATAGTACAAAATTATCCGGCTTGTACCACTTATCATACATAATTATACGGTCCATACCTCGACTGTAGAAAATGTTACAGACCATACAATATAGTCGTAAAACCTCCGACTGACTGAACAATACAAATACACAGACTTAGTTCTAAAAAATCAGTTTTCTTATTTTTCCAAGCCCTAGAACGAAGTTCTCTTCTCCCATCATCCTCATGACTTAAGGTAAGCCTTTTTCATGTATTTCCATGCGATTCTAATCAAGTACTCAATTCCCAAGCCAAATGCATTGCTTCTTAACCTAGGGTTTTCAAAAAAACCCAACCCGAGAGATTAAAGTGCAATATTTGGGTTTCTTCTTCAATGATTAGATATTTAATACAAGTATTGGAACAAATAAGGTATGTAGAGCTTCTATCCACATGTGGGAACATCATTGTTCTTCTCCATTCCACAAGTAATCCATGAAACATAAATTCCTCAAACCTAGGGTTTTTGCTCAAGTTCATTATAACACTATATACATGTTCTATTATATATATAAATATATATATATATATATACCATGTCACCATTTATTTCATTCATGATATGTCGTTGTGATTGTCATGAACCTGTCCGTAATCCATGACCCCATGTTTTGAATTCTATGAGTTCTTAAACACAAGTCATGAATCATTATTACTCAATCTATGAAGTTATGCATGTTTTTATACAAGTTATATTATGAATTTATATTCATGATAATTGATATTTACAAATCATGGATAAAAGTTATATTCATGAAATTCATTGGCTTACAAGCCAAATATATTCATGTTCATATTTTGGGAGTTGCACAGATTACCGAAAAAGCTCAGACAGCCTGAAACTACGTTTGCCAAGATAGGATAAGGATCACTCCGCCCAGTTAGGACGATACCTTTATGTTACCCATCGTTGGGTTATTAGATCCATCATATCATGTATATGTCTCATACCCCGGTAAGGTATGAGATGGCTTAGCTGATAGGACAGAGATCAGATGCCATGTTCACACGTAGTGGTTACATGTTGGTTTTGTTAATGCTCTCCCGCAAATATTCAGATATATAGTTCTACTGATTTTGTACACGTTACTATATTTTTGTCAGATCATGTTTATGTACATTATTTAGTTTCAGTTTCATGTTCCTATTACTTATTCATTTAGTTGCTTTACATACAGTACAATTCAAATGTACTTACATCGCTTTTGCCCGAGGCTTGCACTTCATGGTGCAGGTACTGAGTTTTAGGACGACAAATCTGCACGCTAGGACTTCACATGTATCAGCTATTGGTGAGCCCTATTTCATTCGGGGTGTTAATTGATTATTTTTCATGACTATGTTTTATAGTAGAGGTATGCCAAGGGCCTTGTCCTGGCAAACAATTTTACAGTCAGACTCATGTTTCAAAGATTTCATAGACTAGATTAGTTAGCATGGAATGACAATATGATTTTCATACTTACTATATTTTCATATTATTCCGCTATCATATATTCAGACCATATTTACGATATTATGCTTTACATGTTTTAAATCACTGTTATTGTATATTTTAATTCCCATGATGATTAGCAAGCCATGTGATTTGCTCAGTCATATGCAGTCAGGCACTGAGTGTCGTATTCCACCCAGGCCATAATTTGGGGCATTACAAACAATGGTATTAGAGCCTAGGTTCAAGTGTCTTAGAGATTCTATGAAACCGTGTCCAATGGGGTCACTTTTATGTGTGTGAGGTGTACACATATGTAAATATTTGACCACCAATACATCTAAGATTGTCTCACTTCTTTCATACTCTAGATTGTGCAATTAGAGTTATCCCCTTCAAGACATCCTTCTAACTTGTGTGAATTTCGTATTTCAGAAAATGCGTGCTAAAAGAAAATGAACTACAAGCATGAGGGTCGCTACTAATGCTGCTCGTGAGGAAGATACTCACGCTTAGAGATCCAACTAGGGTACATCACCCCCACCTAATACTAGAGGGCCTACGGAGGTTTGTGTTCAGTTTCGCTGCCCAGTTCTACTGACTCAAATGTTAGGAGAGCTATTCAGCTGCTCACCTAGATTGTAGGGAGTCATCCAATTTTAGGACTCGAGAGTTTCTACGTATGGAACCTTTGGTGTTCATAAGGTCTAGCAAGATAGAGGATTCGCAGATTTTCATTGACGGGCTTCAGAAGATCTTTCATGTTATGCATGCTACCGAGATAGAGGCATCAAAGTTGGGAGCTTATAAGTTGAAACATGTTGCTAATATCTGGTAGGAGTCATGGGAACAGTCCCGAGGGGAAGATGTGTCTCCTGCAACTTGGGATGAATTTATAGATGCCTTCATAGGATACTTTCTTCCACTAGAGGTCGGGGAGACATAGGGCTTTGAATTCGAGAAGCTCAATAAGAATGGTAGGATCGTGAAAGAGTACTACGTTAACATTGATTCCTTGGATAAGTATGCTCCACACATTGTTCCAGACATGAGGGCCAGAGTTAGGCATTTCATGTAGGGTCTTGATCCCTAGTTGTTTGATGCTGCTATTATTTTTACTCAAAACAAGGAAATGACTAATACTAAGATGGTTGCTTTTCTACAAGCTAATGAGCGAATAATTGAAGTAAGTACGGGTGTCTTTGAATTGGTAAGTGGTTTGGGTCTTGGTGAGATTCAGTTTGATCCAAAATTGGACAAGGAAAATAGGGTTCTCGGTTTATCGGCAAGGTAGGGCAGTGTGGTATATTGTGGATGTTTCGGGTGAGTGTGGTAGGAATTGCTTCAAAGTGCTTTTGTGGTAGTCACGGGTGGTATGAGGGCTGGGATAGTGCTCGGGGTTCTATAGTTTAGTGGTGGTAGGGTCGCGGCACAAAGCCAAAACCGTGGAGGTCATCGGGTTATCGGATAAGTTAGGCAGTGTGGTAATTGAAGGATATTTCGGATAGCTTGGATTAAAAGTGTGAGTTGGTGTTTTGGGAAGTGATTCTGGGGGTCTTGCGGGAGAGGGTGGTGGTGGTGGTGGTGGAGTGTAGTGATGAAGTGAGATAATAATTGGGACACGGATTGTATATGGATTGTGGGAAACAATCCGAGATACAAGCCAAATCACAATTCGGTCGATATGGGTGCTTGGATGGTCGCACGAGGAGTCAATTGCTCGTATGGGCTATAAGATGTTGTGACCAATTTCACGAGTACTAGCTTGACGTTTGCTGCCCGCAATGCTAAAGACTAACCTAGCAAGGGTGATCGAAATCTTCAACACAAGGGTGGTTCTCCCGGAGAACCAATCGACCCTCCCGGAGGATCAACTAAGTATAACAATCCCGGATTGAAATGGTTAGTAAATTGAGTAAACACTCAAGTTTTTCATTCAACAACAACAAAATTTTACAATGGCCAAAGGCCTCTATTTATAGTGCAAAAGAGACTATTCTAGAAAGCAAAGGAAAAGACACAAACAAACACCTAGTGTGGACACATTTGGAGTGAGTTGGTGACCAAGGGAGTTTGGCCAACCCTTCCTAGTCCCTAGGATGAAATTGTTGTCTCCTATGTAACAATATTCATGAACTTGGGTTCTACATAAATGTCATTTTCTTGGGATTGGTTTGAAAGCTTCCATTCTTTGTATTTGTTCTTTGGCCGAAGTGAGCATTTCGACCAACCTTTCATCTTCTTAGTTTCTTCCATGTGATCAAATACATGAACTTGTTAGTTCATAAGTTCTCCCTTTCTAAGCCTTAACTTCTAGATGTTTCTTGTCCTTGTTACTTTCGGTCTAGTCAATTTGTTGGAAGAACTTTCGGCGTTGTCACATTATTACATGGCCTAGTCATTCTTTCATATTACATGGCTTATTAATGATATCCTAATAAGAACTAAAATCAAATCTAAGAATTAAAGATAATCTAAAAGAAAAAAGGTCTTGGGCCAAGACCTACATACAAAGCCGAAGTAAAATGTTGCCTTATTAAACCTTCAACTCCAATCTTAAATCCTACTCCATATTCCATGCCATTTTAAGCACATTATCATCGGATGATCAAGCATCTTCGGAACTCCAAGCTTATCACCTTGAGGATCAAATTGGAACTTTAAGCTCACTGGGATTTTTACATCATACTCTCCTTCTTCAAAAGAATTCATCCTCGAATTCTCGTTGTTTAAGTGTAGAAATGAACCTTCATCAACAAGTGTTGATCCAATTCTTCTATGATTGGACAAGTCCGGAAGCCTCATCTTGTAAGAGCCTTCTTCTAAACTTGCCAATTATGGATCCGCATACAAGGCAAATGGTTTTGACTTCTCATGATGTCCGCATTGGATCACGGATCCCACCATATCATAGCCCTTACCGTGAGGGACATAATCTAACCATGTACCCCTTAATTTTCCCCTAAAGGAACCGATGGTTTCCTTGTCTTGAACTAAGATGGTAACAACGGCGATCCCACTGGTTTTATGTTCAAGCATGGTCAACCTCAAGTGTTTCCTGGAAAATGTATCCGATATTAAATCAGACTCGTCAGTTTTTAGTCTTGTGGAAGTTTGGCACCACGCTATCCCCTTATCATGTCTTGGACTCTACTTCCTTTGCATTACATAAAATTCCAGGTTGTAAGTAGAATATAGAAGCCGCGTACCACCCAATCTCCAATTAGAGGAAGCCATGGAGCCTTGCTTATGAATTAGACCAACACCAACTTTCCAACCCTCATCTTTAACCTTAAATAGTGCTTCCATGATTGGGGTGGGGAAGGCGAAGGAACCATGACCACAGAATATATGGGAACAAGCCATCCCATAGTCTCGGTCAATACTTATGTTTTTGAACCAATCTCGGCTAATCCCTAATTCAGATGAAGTAGTGTGAAGGCCCTCAGGCAATGCCATGTAACCCGTAAATGGTTGTAGTAATTTCCACATGAAACTCTCGGGAGAGCTTGTACTATAACATACTCAAAATGGAATCACAAGCCATTCGGGAAAATCATGCTTGGCGTTGGAATCCAACTTCTCCTAACTTCCTTCTCGGATCCTTGTTTGATGGTGCGCAATACACATGTGCCAGACTTCATTTTTCTTTGGCACCAACATGGCGGATGTTGTGCACGAGTTAAGGCTCGTTTGGCTTTTGCCCACCGATTCCTGTTCATGGAATCCATAGTATTGGTGAGGAGATAATGAACTTCTTGAGAGTTAAGCAAGAGTAAGATCACTATAGTCCATCGGTTGTGTTACGAATGTAATTTCATTCGGAAGGTCCTCTACGTCGGCATTTTCCACCGTAACTTCCGCAATGTTCTACCTTTCCTTACATTCCCATGAGTCTATAGGACTCCCCTTCTTGGATTCCTCTTCTCTCCTTTGTGAATCAAGCAAGAGAGCCTCGGTCTTGCACTTCTAGGCACTTCGGATTTTCATGTCCTTCACTTCACTAGGCGACATAGACAACAACCGTATCTTCTTGCCATTACTCCAAAGAGAATAGTTATTCCTTTTCTCATCGTGTTGTGCCTTACGATCAAGTTGCCATGGTTGGCCCAATAGAATATGGCAAGCATCCATCGGTAGGATGTCACACCAAATGCTATCCTCATATCCTCCAATACGAAAACTAACAAAAATTTATCTTGTGACTTGTAGTTCTTCGTCTTGGGTTGGCCTTTGGAGAACATACGACCGAGGATGATTTCGGGAAGGTAGATCCAATTTGTTTACCATCTCGATTCAAGCTGTGTTGATACAACTCATTCCATCAATGCTCATGTTGCACACACGGCCTTTCACTTTACACCGAGTGTGATAGAAATGTTCATTTTGCGACTCCTCGTGTGTATCAAGTTGAATACTTAAGACATGTCAAGAAATGGGGGTTCCACATGTCTCCACATCCTCCTAATCATATAATGGATTCATAAGGAAAGTATTGTCCTTTATCTCAGTGTGATACAACGGGTTAGTAACTAAGGCATGGTCTTGCCTTTTCTTTCGACATTCCTCGGTTTTAGTTTGCTGCAGAGAAACGATGTCCTCAACATCGTGAGGTTCTTCCTTCTCATATCTTGGATCATATTGTAAAACCCTTAGCTTAGCATTGTTATTCATGGCCCAACCCGCAAGTTCCTTTTTCAAGGCCTGAAATCGGTCGGTCAAAACGTCATACATAATCCTCCGTAATTCCTTTTTTGTAGGAGGCATAGCATCAAAGCGTGGGATGGGATTAACTCGCCCTGATACCAATCTGATGTAAGTACAGAGCGCTTTGAATTGGTAAGTAGTTTGGGTCTTGGTGAGATTCGGATTGACCCGAAATTGGACAAGGAAAATGGGGTTCTAGGTTTATCGGCAAGGTCGGGCAGTGTGGTATATTATGGATGTTTCGGGTGAGTATTGTTGGAATCGCGTCAAGGTTCTTTGTTTGGTGGTCACGAGTGATATGAGGGTTGGGATGGTGGTAGAAGTTATGTATTATAGTGGTGGTAGGGTCGCGACACTAAGCCAAAACCGTAGAGGTCCTCAGGTTATCAGATAAGCTAGGCAGTGGGTGATTGAAGGCTATTTCGGATAATTTGGATTAAAAGCGCGAGTTGGAATTTTGGGAAGTGTTTTCGGGGGTCTTGGGGGAGATGGTATTGGTGGTAGTTTGGTATATCAGTGGAGTTAAGGTTGCAGAAGCAACCTGAGGCAGTGAGGTCCGGTAGAGAAGGGTTAATAGAGATGTTGGTGTGGTTGATTGAGGTTAATTGTGGTTGTGGCTATTTCCGGACAGGGGCCTTTGTGTGGTGATGGTAATGAGAAGTTGGTGGAGTGTAGTGATGAAGTGAGATAATAATTGGGACAAGGATTGTATACGGATTGTGGGAAACAATCCGAGACACAAGCCAAGTCACAATTCGGTCGATATGGGTCCTTGGATGGTAGCACGAGGAGTCAATTGCTCGTGTGGTCAATAAGATGTTGTGATCAATTTCACGAGGACTAGCTTGACGTTTGCTGCCCGCAATGCTAAATACTAACCTAGCAAGGGTGATCGAAATCTTCAACACAAGGGTGGTTCTCCCGGAGAACCAATCGACCCTCTCGGAGGATCAACTATGTATAACAATCCCGGATTGAAATGCTTAGGTAAATTGAGTAAACACTCAAGTTTTTCATTCAACAACAACAGAATTTTACAATGGCCAAAGGCCTCTATTTATAGTACAAAAGAGACTATTCTAGAAAGCAAAGGAAACGACACAAACAAACACCTAGTGTGGACACATTTGGAGTGAGTTGGTGACCAAGGGAGTTCGGCCAACCCTTCCTAGTCCCTAGGATGAAATTGGTGTCTCCTATGTAACAATATTCATGAACTTGGGTTCTACATAAATGTCATTTTCTTGGGATTGGTTTGGAAGCTTCCATTCTTTGTATTTGTTCTTTGGCCGAAGTGATCATTTCGACCAACCTTTCATCTTCTTGGTTTCTTCCATGTGATCAAATACATGAACTTGTTCGTTCATAATTTCTCCCTTTCTAAGCCTTAACTTCTAGATGTTTCTTGTCCTTGTTACTTTCGGCCTAGTCAACTTGTTGGAAGAACTTTCGGCCTTGTCACATTATTACATGGCCTATTCATTCTTTCTTATTACATCGCTTATTAATGATATCCTAATAAGAACTAAAATCAAAGCTAAGAATTAAAGATAAGCTAAAAGAAAAATGGTCTTGGGCCAAGACCTACATACAAAGTCGAAGTAAAATGTTGCCTTGTTAAACCTTCAAGTCCAATCTTAAATCCCACTCCATATTCCATGCCATTTTAAGCATATTATCATCGGATGATCGCTATCTTCGAAACTCCAAGCTTATCACCTTGAGGATCAAATTGGAACTTTAAGCTCACAGTGATTTTTACATCATACTCCCCTTCTTCAAAAGAATTCGTCCTCGAATTCTCATTGTTTAAGTGTAGAAATGAACCTTCATCAACAAGTGTTGATCCAATACTTCCATCATTGGACAAGTCCGGAAGCCTCATCTTGTAAGAGCCTTCTTCTAAACTTGCCAAATATGGATCCGCATACAAGGCAAATGGTTTTGACTTCTCATGATGTCCGCATTGGATCACGGATCCCACCATATCATAGCCCTTACCATGAGGGACATAATCTAACCATGTACCCCTTAATTTTCCCCTAAAGGAACCGATGGTTTACTTGTCTTGAACTAAGATGGTGACAACGCCGATCCCACTGCTTTCATGTTCAAGCATGGTCAACCTTACGAGATTCCTTGAAAATGTATCTGACATTAAATCAGACTCGTTATTTTTTAGTCTTGTGGAAGTTTGGCATCACGCTATCCCCTTATCATGTCTTGGACTCTACTTCCTTTGCATTACATAAAATTCCGGGTTGTAAGTAGAATAGGGAAGACGCGTACTACCCAATCTCCTATTAGAGGAAGCTGTGGAGCCTTGCTTTTGAATTAGATGAATTAGACCAACACCAGCTTTCCAACCCTCATCTTTAACCTTAAATAGTGCTTCCATGATTGGGGTGGGGAAGGTGAAGGAACCATGACCGCGGAATATATGGGAACAAGCCATCCCATAGTCTCGGTCAATACTTATGTTTTTGAACCAATCTCGACTCGTCCCTACTTCGTATGGAGTAGTGTGAAGGCCCTCGGGCAATGCCATGTAACCCGTAAATGGTTGTAGTAATTTCCGCATGAAACTCTCGGGAGAGCTTGTACTATCACATACTCCAAATGGAATCACATGCCATTCGGACAAATCATGCTTGGCGTTGGAATCCAACTTCTCCTAACTTCCTTCTCGGATCCTCATTTGATGGTGCCCAATACACATGTTCCAAACTTCATTTTTCTTTGGCACCAACATGGCGGATGTTGTGCACGAGTTAAGGCTCGTTTGGCTTTTGCCAACCGATTCCTGTTCATGGAATCCATAGTATTGGTGAGGAGACAATGAACTTCTTAAAATTAAAGCAAGAGTAAGATCACTATCGTCCATCGATTATGTTACGAATGTAATTTCATTAGGAAGGTCCTCTACGTCGGCATTTTCCAGCGTGACTTCCGCAATGTTCTCCCTTTCCTTGCATGCCCATGAGTCCATAGGACTCCCCTTCTTGGATTCCTCTTCTCTCCTTTGTGAATCAAGTAAGAGAGCCTCGGTCTTGCACTTCTAGGCACTTCGGATTTTCATGTCCTTCACTTCACTAGGCGACATAGAAAACAACTGTATCCGCTTTCCATTACTTCGAAGAGAATAGTTACTACTCTTCTCATCGTGTTGTGCCTTACGATCAAGTTTCCATGGTTGGCCCAATAGTATATGGAAAGCATTCATCGGTAGGATGTCACACCAAATGTTATCCTCATATCCTCCAATACGAAAACTAAAAAAAAATTGTCTTGTTACTCGTAGTTCTTCGTCTTGGGTTGGCCTTTCGAGAACATGCGGTCGAGGATGATTTTAGGAAGGTAGATCCAATTTGTTTACCATCTCGATTCAAGTTGTGTTGATACAACTCCTTCCATCAATGATCATGTTGCACACACGGTCTTTCACTTTACACCAAGTGTGAAAGAAATGTTCATTTTGAGACTCCTCGTGTGTATCAAGTTGAATACTTAAGACATGTCAATAAATGGGGGTTCCACATGTCTCCACATCCTCCTGATCATATAATGGATTCATAAGGAAAGTATTGTCCTTTATCTCAGTGTGATACAATGGGTTAGTAACTAAGGCATGGTCTTGCCCTTTCTTTCGACATTCCTCGGTTTTAGTTTGCTGCGTAGAAACGATGTTCTCAACATCATGAGGTTCTTCCTTCTCATATCTTGGATCATCTTGTAAAACCCTTAGCTTAGCATTGTTACTCATGGCCCGACCCGCAAGTTCCTTTTTCAAGGATTGAAATCGGTCGGTCAAAACGTCATACATAATCCTTCGTAATTCTTTTCTTGTGAGAGGCATACCATCATAGAGTGGGATGGGATTAACTTTCTCTAATACCAATCTAATGTAAGTACGGATCTCTTTGAATTGGTAAGTAGTTCGGGTCTTGGTGAGATTCGGGTTGACCCGAAATTGGACAAGGGAAATGGGGTTTCGATTTATCGACAATGTCGGGCAGTGTGGTATATTGTGGATGTTTCGGGTGAGTGTTGTTGGAATTGCGTCAATTTGATTTGTGTGGTGGTCACGAGTTATATGAGGGTTGTGATGGTGGTCGGGGTTATGTATTATAGTGGTTGTAGGGTCGCGACACTAAGCCGAAACCGTAGAGGTCCTCAGGTTATCAGATAAGCTAGGCAGTGGGGTGATTGAAGGCTATTTCGGATAATTTGGATTAAAAGCGTGAGTTGGCATTTTGGGAAGTGTCTTCGGGCGTCTTGAGAGGGATGGTATTGGTGGTGGTTTGGTATATCAGTGGAGTTAAGGTTGCAGAAGCAACCTGAGGCAGTGAGGTCCGGTAGAGACGGTTGATAGAGATGTTGGTGTGGTTGATTGAGGTTAATTGTGGTTGTGGATATTTTCGGATAGGGGCCTTTGTGTGGTGATGGTAATGAGAAGTTGGTGGAGTGTAGTGATGAAGTGAGATAATAATTGGGACAAGGATTGTATACGGATTGTGGAAAACAATCCGAGACACAAGCCAAGTCACAATTCGTTCGATATGGGTCCTTGGATGGTAGCACGAGGAGTCAATTGCTCGTGTGGTCAATAAGATGTTGTGATCAATTTCACGAGGACTAGCTTGACGTTTGCTGCCCACAATGCGAAAGACTAACCTAGTAAGGGTGATCGAAATCTTCAACACAAGGGTGGTTCTCCCAGAGAACCAATCGACTCTCCCGGAGGATCAACTAAGTATAACAATCCCGGATTGAAATGCTTAGGTAACTTGAGTAAACACTCAAGTTTTTAATTTAACAACAACTGAATTTTACAATGGCCTAAGACCACTATTTATAGTACAAAAGAAACTATTCTAGAAAGCAAATGAAAATACACAAACAAACACCTAGTGTGCACACATTTGGAGTGACTTGGTGTCAAAGGGAGTTCGTCCAACCCTTCATATTCCCTAGGCCGAAATTGTTGTCTCCTATGTAGCAATATTCATGCACTTGGGCTCTTCATAAATGTCATCTTCTTGGGATATGTTTGGAAGATTTCATTCTTTGTATTTGTTCTTTGGCCGAATGGAAGTGAGCATTTCGACCAACCTTTCATCTTCTTGGTGTCTTCCATGTGATCAAATACATGAACTTGTTAGTTCATAAGTTCTCCCCTTGGAAGCCTTAACTTCTAGATGCTGCTTGTCCTTGCCACCTTATCACTTTCGGCCTATTCAACTTGTTGGAAGAACGTTTGGCCTTGTCACCTTATTACATGGCCTAGTCATTCTTTATTATTACGTGGCTTATTAATGATGTCCTAATTAGAACTAAAATCTTAGCTAAGAATTAAAGATAACCTAAAAGAAAACATGGTCTTCGGCCAAGACCTACATACAAAGCTGAAATAAAATGTTGCCTTCTTATACCTTCAAGTCCAATCTTCAATCCCACTCCATATTCCATGCCATTTTAAGCACACTATCATCGGATGATCAAGCATCTTCGGAACTCTAAGATTATCATCTTGAGGATCGAATTGGAACTTTAAGCTCAAGGGGATTTTTACATCAAGAATTAAGAAAGAAGAATCGCTACAGAAGGAGAAAGAAAGAGAGTTCAATAAGACATCTAAGTCTTCAGGTCACTTCAGTCATAGGGTAGGTGGAGGCAGACGATTCTTTAAAAATAGGTCATCAGGACCTGCTCCATCTTCAGCCAGTGCCCCAGTCCTTAAGTATCAAAAGAGGCAGAACTTCAGAGCATCAGGCTCCCAGTCACAGGCCAGTGTGGGTTAAGGTACATTCAACAACCCAGTTTATGGTAAGTGTTGTAAGAGACACCCAATGGAGTGTCGCATGGATATGGATATATGTTATGGGTGTGGTCAGCGAGGTCACTTTCAGAGAGACATACTTCTTATATGCTTTAGCTGATTGTTAGGATACAGAGTCTAGTGCAAACGTGGTAATAGATATACAAACCATTTTCACTTTTAACATTTATGCCCTTATGGAGCCTGCATCCACCTTGTCATATGTAACCCCATTTAATTCTAAGAAATTTGGGCTAGAACCATAAAAGTTGCATGAACCCTTTGAAGTATCCACTTCAGTTGGAGAATCAGTTATAGCTAGACGAGTTTATAGGGGTTGTCCAGTTAAGGTCTATTACCGCATTATAGTATCCGATTTGGTAGAGTTGGAATGGTAGACATCGATGTAATCATGGGCATGGATTGGTTGTATTCATGTTATGCCACGGTAGGCTGTAGAACCAAAATTGTCTATTTCAAATATATCGGTGGACTAGTCATAACATGGAAAGGTGATGCAGTAGCACCCATAGGTAGGTTTATCTCCTATCTCAAAACTAGAAAGATGATATCCAAGGGGTACATTTACCATCTAGTTCGGGTCAGGGATGCAGATACCCATACCCCAACTTTGCAGTCCGTACCAGTTATCAATGAGTTTCCAGAAGTCTTTTCAGAAGATCTCCCCAGAGTCTCTCCCGATAGGGAGATTGACTTTGGAATTGATCAACTTCCTGGCAGTAAGACGATATCTATTATGTCATACAAAATAGCTCCAGAAGAGCTAAAAGAACTAAAAGCTCAGTTGAAAGATCTTCGTGATAAGGGATTTACTAGGCCAAGTGTCTCACCTTGGGGCGAACCAGTCTTGTTTGTTCAAAATAAGGATGGGTCTCTGCATATGTACATTGACTACCGACAGCTGAACAAGGTCACCATTAAGAACAAATATCCTCTCCCCAGAATCGATGACTTATTCGATCAACTGTATGGTTCCCAATGTTATTCCAACATTGAGAACAGATCAGTGTACCATCAGCTTAAGGTTAAGGAAATTGACATTCTGAAAACCACTAATAGAACTCACTATGATCATTTCAAATTATTTGTCATGTCATTCAGAATGACGAATGCCCTAACTACTTTCATGGATCTTATAAACATGGTCTTCAAGCCTTATCTTAACCTTTCCGTCATCATCTTCATTGATGATATTCTAGTATATTGCCATAGCGAGGCTGATCATGCAGAACATCTTAAAATAGTATCGCGAACACTTTAGGACTGCAAACTCATGCAAAACTTTCCAAGTGTGAATTTTGGCTAGAGTCAGTAGCATACTTAGGTCATGTGATTTCAGGTGAAGGCATCCAAGTTGATATTCAGAAAATAGATGCTATGGATAATTGGCCTAGACCCACCTTAGTCTCTGGGATAAGAAGTTTCTTGGGTTTGGTAGGCTATTACAGGCGCTTCGTAAAAGGTTTTTCTTCCATCTCGTCTCCATTGACTAGATTGACTCAGAATAAAGTCAAATTCTAGTGGTCAGATGCCTGTGAGCGTAGTTTTAAAGAATTTAAAATGAGACTGACTTCTACTCCAATGTTAACATTGCTAGAGGGAACCGAGGGGTTCGTTGTATATATTGTGATACGTCAGGAATTGGTCTCGGATGTTTTTTAATGTAGCATGGTAAGGATATAGCTTATGCATACATACAACTTAAGTCTCATGAAAAGAATTATCTGACTCATGATTAGAATTGGCAGCCATGATTTTTGCGCTCTAGATATGGCGCCACTATTTGTATGGAGTTAACGTTGACATATTCACTGGCCACAAGAGACTTCAGTATATTTTCAAGCAAATGAGACGTCTTGAATTGATAAAGGAATATAATATAGATGTTCTCTATCATTCGAGAAAAGCGAATATGGTATCTAATGCTCTTAGTCGGCAATCCATGAGAGGCTTAGCTCATGTTGAATAAGAAAAGAGAACCATGATAAAGGAAACTCACCGACTAGCCAGTCTAGGAATTCGACTCATGGACTCCGAAGACGGTAGTGTTGTTGTCCAGAACATGTTTCAATCTTCCCTAGTAGCCAAGGTAAAGGAGAAACAGTATAATGATCCCTACTTGTTGCATCCGAAAGATGGAATCCTAAACCATAGGACTACGACTTTTGAAGAAGGGGGAGATGATGGTACTTTGAGCTAATGAGGCAGGTTGTGTGTTCCAGATGTGGACGGACTCAAAGAGCAAATTATGGCATAAACGCATAATGCTAGGTATTCTATCCACCCAAGTTCTTCAAAGATATATCATGATCTTAAAGAGATTTATTGGTGGAACGATATGAAGAGGAATGTGGCAGACTTTGTAGCAAAGTGTCTGAATTGTCAGTAGGTGAATGTCGAGCACTAAAGGCCTGGTGGGTTGTCTTATTCCTGTATCGAAATAGGATATGATAAACATGGACTTAATAACAGGTCTTCCTCGCTCATCACAAAGGCATGATTCAATTTGGGTGATTGTCGACCGACTTACTAATCAACCCACTTCTTGCCAGTCAGGACCACAAATTCAGCCAAAGAATATGCTAAGTTGTATATTCGAGAAATTATCAAGCTTCATGGGACCCTAGTGTCAAGTATTTCAGATCGTGGAGCTCAGTTCACAGTGCACTTCTGGAAGTCTTTGCAGAAAGGATTGAGTACCAAGGTAAATCTCAGTACAACTTTTCATCCTCAGACAGATTGTCAGGCAAAACATACTATTCATACCCTTGAAGATATGTTGAGGGCATGTATTCTTAATTTTAAAGGTAATTAGGATGACCATTTGCCTCTCATTGAGTTTCCTTATAATAACATTTACCATACTAGTATCCAGATGGCATTATTCAAAGTTTTGTATGGGCGAAGGTGTAGATCGTCAATTGGTGAAGCATAATTTTTCGGACCAGACTTGGTCCACCAGGCTATGGAAAAATTCAGGAGCGTTTGAAAACATCTTAGAGTCAACAAAATTCTTATTCAGACGTAAGGCGTAGAGATTTGGAACTTCAGGTTGGCAATTGAGTGTTTCTGAAAGTTTCACCGATGAAATGTGTCATGAGGTTTGGAAAGAAGGGGAGCTCAGTCCCAAACATATCGGACCTTATAGGATCCTTCCAAGGATTGGCCAAGTAGCTTATAAGCTGGAATCGCAACAAGATTTGATTGTTGTGCATCTAATGTTTCATGTAGCCATGTTGAGGAAGTGTGTGGGAGACCCATCATTGGTTGACCCTACCAAATCCATTACATTTAATGATGTCCTGACCTATGAAGAGGTCTCTGTGGCTATTTTGGATCATCAGATTTGCAAGTTGAGAACTAATGAAGTTTCCTTAGTGAAAGTGTTGTGGAGATGTCTGAAAGTTGAGGAGGCTAAATGGGAAACCGAAGAGGACATAAAGTCCAGATATCCACATTTATTTGAAGAGCAAGCAGAAAGCGTCCAAGGTAAATACTTTCAGTATTCATGTCATGTCCCTTGTGTATCCATGTCTCATGTCCCCATGTTCATTCTTTCATGTAATCATGTCATTCATCCCACATGTTCCATGTCATGTTTCTTCATGTTCATGTACTCATGCCATGTCTAGTATTATTTCTAACCATGACCTATCATTCGAGGACGAATGATCCCTAGGGGAATATATTATAACACCTAGTACCTCCAAACTAAGTCAGGTTCTTGGTTAAGGAGTATAGGAGTCCAAGTTACATAGTTGAAGTTAAAAACTCAATTTCAGTTTTGCAAATCTAGTTTTACGCCTAAGATATATGAATCGTAGAAATTGACCGTACAAATCACCGTCAAAATTGATGATGTACAGTAGGATTATACGGATTGTATAAAAATACACGGACCATCCT
>CM056511.1:20994226-21048698 GCA_029783415.1 Anisodus acutangulus | reverse complement strand
TCTGGTAACTGTTATGAATGGAATCATAAAAGAAATAGCTTTCAACTAAAGACGCAGACGATGAGCAAAAGTCTGCTTTAATAAAGTAGCTCGGGGGAACCTTAAGATAGGACATCGGGGCGAAGGTATGAAGGTACGGCAATGCAGCCTGCCATCATGAAAGGCCCTACCCTGTACAGAGGATATCGACTGCCTTTGGGCTTTCCTTCTTTCTACGGGTCAGCTACCCTTATTCGTATCCGTGCATAGCTGAATTTGAATAGGATGAATCAGCCTTAGGAAAAGTAAGCCCCCTTTCCTTGATTGAATTTGGCTTCCTGCGCCCTGAATCAATCAAAAAGCTTATTGATTTGATTCATCCGATCATTACATTATATAGATATATATATCCGCACTATAGACAGTTGGGTCGGCACTTATATGTGCACACCACTGCAGTTAGGAAGTTTATAATGATAACCCCAAAGAGCGGCTTAATATATATATATATATATTAAATCAAAGTATGCATATTCCTTATCACAAAGGCACTCAGAGTATAAGTTGTATTTCCACTGCTTTACCTTACAGTTGTACAACCAGTTGTTGTCATTATACTTTTTAGAGTCTTGTAGACAGTCATGTTGTGTATTATGGCCATGTATGTTGCCTTGTCGGCCCCTCCAGTATATTTATTGTGTTCATTTCGGCTTTGTCAGCCTTGTGCATATATCTTTATAGGTTGGGCTTTTTCTACGTGCAGGGAATTGTGTTCTTATTTACAGAATCTCTTATTAGAAGCCTTGTCAGCCTATATCTTATTGAGCATGTCGCAAGTATCAGGATTGGTATGCTCCTTAGGGTGTCAGGTACCGGCCACACTCCCCAAGGTTGGGGTGTGACACCCGAGAGGTGGAAAGATTGAATCTTTAACAGTTTAATGCCTTGATTCTTGTAAAGGTCAAGTCTTTATAACTTTTCTTGCTTTGATAAGTGAAAATATTGAGTCTTTACATACTTACGTGTCCTCAACAACATATAGATTGAAGTTTTACTACATAATGTGCTTAATTCGATGTAAAGGTGGAATCTTTGGGATTATGCATGGAAAGCGATGAACTTTATGACTTGGATTAGTTGTAGGTTCCTTACTTAAATTGTCGCAATGCTTTTAAACTAAAATTTGTAAATACTAATAAAGATAGTAAGTGAGCACCGGGAGTACCAACCCTCTCCACCACTAAAGTTTAGGGTCGATCAATGATGGTGTTGGGTACATGTGTTTTATGTACTTACTTTACACTTGATGCACCTTTTGTGTACATGTACCTATCCGATCACGAGGCATATTCCAGAGTTCAGGGTGAGCTGATGACAGTGGGTACATGTGTTTTCTATACTTACTCTACACTTGATGCACCTTTTGTGTACATATACCTATCCGATCACGAGGCATATTCCGGAGTTCAGGGTGAGCTGATGATAGTCCCACAACACCAGACTCCTTCATATCTTTATTTCTTTGTATCTTTCTTTATTTCAGACAGTCTCTTATAGTGCATATCAGACTTGTATTCGGATATCAGCTCTTGTACTTATGACAATCAGATTTTGGGGTTATGTTTTGTTGACTTAGACCTATTTATGATTATGTTTTGAGACTATTAAGTACCTTTAGGTGTTTATTTCTATTTCCGCAAATACATTTATTTTTGACGTATAAATAAGATTAGGGTTCGCCTATGGGTTAGGGTAGGTGCCCTCACGAAACAAATGAGATTTTAGGTAGTGACAATTTGGTATCAGAGCACTAGGTTCATTGGTCGTACGAGTACAAAAGCGATGTCAAGTAGATTCTTGTGGATCCGTATGAAGAGCTACGTACCTATCTTTGAGATGTCATATGACAATTAGGAAATTTTTCTTCTTTCATTCTTGTCGTGAGTTCCTAACTTTATTGCATTCTAAATCTCTTTTGTTTCACTCTTTCTCAAAGATGGTGAGACCTCGTTCGACCGCCGATGGAGATCAGGAGCCCGCACCTGCACCTGCACCTATTGCTAGAGGTATTATATGGGGCAGGGGATGATGGCGAGGTAGAGGTAGACATCGAGTTAAAGCATAAGCCTGAGGCCGAGCACTAGCAGTTTCTTAGGGACATAGTAGACCAGTATGTCTAGAGCCGGAGGTTGTCTCGCTGGATGATCATGTTCAGGTTGATGAAGAGGATTAGGTTCAAGCTGATGGGGTAGACCAGATCAAGTGCCCCCGGGCTTTATCGCTACACTAGTGCTTTAGGATACTTTGGTTCGCATGATGAGTTTTCTAGAGACATAACATAGAGTGTTCTACCGGTCACTTCTGTTGGATCACTGACTAGGGTTGGAGGACGAACTCCTGATCATATGTTTATCCCTAAATTTATGATACCAAGGGTTCAGCCAACACCTACTGGGGTTCCTCATTTCTTAGGCATCATAGTGCCTAGTCCTGCTTTACCCCCAACTACTCAACCCGTGATAGACGTGGAGGAGCAGAAGATGTCTGATCAGTTCCAGAAGATGGATCCTCCTAGATATGATGGAGACCTAGAGGATGATGCTTATGAGTTCTTGATTAGCTATCATGAGAGGTTTCACATCCTCGAGTTACTGAAGTCTCGTACAGTAGACTACACATCTTTAAGATGATTAGACCTGTCAAGAAGTAATGGAGGTCATATGTTGAGACTAGACCACTAGGGTCCCCTCCTCTTACTTGAACTTCATTTATTCATGCATAAGTTTGTACCTCGCAGTGTTAGAGAAAGGAGGAGATCTCAGTTTGAGGGGTTACACTAGGGGTGTATGACTGTGATAGAGTACGAGACAAAGTTCCATGCATTGTCTCGCCATGCCTTGATGATTCTTCCTAATGAGACTAAGAGGGTCAGGAGGTTCACCAATGTGTTGATTTGTCCCCTTCATTTGATTGTAGTACAGATGGCTAACAAATGTTCTTTTTTCTAGCAGATTATTGATGCGGTCTGAGAGATCGAGTTAAGAGGCCCCATTTCATCACTCATGTGGGTACCTCATCTGGTAGGGGTCATTTTGGCAGAGGTCATCACCGTCTGAGTGCTAGTCCAGTTGTTGCAACCATGCCAGTATCTAAGGGAGGATAGTCGGTGCGTACTTCTTATGTTTTGGGGCAGTTGACCCCGAGTTCTTACAGGCCATTAAGATATGGTAGGCATTCAGGCGTATGTCCTTCCCACTGATATGCCTTTCCTAGAGGGTGTTATGAGTGTGGTAATCTTGGGCACTTTAAGAGGGATTGTCTCAGACTTAGACGTGGTGATCAGCCTCAGAGTTCTCAGACTCCTGTACCTAGGATAGCCACACAACCGACTAGAGGTGGTTCTCATGGTAGTATAGGTGGGTCTCAGATAGGTAGGGGTGGTACTCATTCTGACCGAGGTGGTGGTTGTGGAGGTACTCAGATGGGTGATCATGCTTATTTCTATGTTTTCCCAGGCAAACCCAAGGTTGAGACCTTTGACACAATCATTACATGTATTCTTTCAGTTTGCCATTATCCTACTACAATTTTGTTTGATCTAGGCTCTACCTATTCTTATGTGTCTGTCTACTTTGCTTTGATCTTGGATTTGATGAGTCATGCCTATTCTTATTTCTACTCCTATTGGGGATTCAGTAGTGGTAGACCAAGTATATTGAGGCTGCGCAGTTACTTTGATGGGGTATGATACCTAGGTAGACTTGAACATTTTTGACATAGTAGACTTCAATACTATTCTTGGGATGGATTGGTTATCTCTATAACACACGATCATGTACTGTTATGCTAAGACAATTACCTTAGCCATGCCAGGTATTCTTCGATTGGAGTGGAAAGTTGCTCTTAGTCAGTATCCAAAAAAGGTAATATAGTTCCTTAAGGATCAGAAGATGGTGGAGAAGGGGTGTCTCTCTTACTCGGCTTATATTCGAGATACTAGTGTAGAGACTCATTCATTGGAGTCAGTCCGTTAGTGAGAGAGTTTCCAGAGGTATTCTTGATAGATCTTCTTGGTGTTCCTCTCGACAATCTGTATTGACTTAGAGCTGGACACTCAGCCTGTTTCTATTTCGCCATATCGAATGGCACCGACCGAGTTGTGGGAGTTGAAGGAGCAATTGCATGATTTATTGAGTAAGGGGTTCATTTGACCTAGTGATTCGCCTTGGGGTGCTCCTGTGTTGTTTGTAAATAAGAAGGATGGGATTATGTGGATGTGTATCTATTATCTACAATTAAAATGGTGACTGTCAAGAACAAGTACCCAATATATCGCATTGATGACTTGTTTGATCAACTTCAGGGTGCTTCTGTCTTTTCCAAGATTGATTTGAGGTCCGATTATCACAAGTTGAAGATTAGGGTGGAGTATGTTCCTAAAACAACTTTCCAAACTCGTTATGGGAATTATGAGTTATTGGTGATGTCATTTGAGTTGACTAAGCATCTGTAGACTTTATGGAATTGATGAATGTAGTATTCAGGTCTTACTTGGATTCTTTCACAATTGTCTTCATCGATGATATTTTGATCCACTCTCGGAGTAAGAAGGAGCACGATCAACAATTGAGGATCGTTCTTGGAATTCTAAATGAGAAGCAACTTTATGCAAATTTTTGAAGTGTAAGTTTTGGCTTAGTTTAGTGGCATTCTTGGGGCATGTAATGGCTAAGGATGTCATCATGGTAGATCCTAAGAAGATTGAGGTGGTTCAGGATTAGATTAGAAATGCTTCGGTCACTGAGGTTTAGAGTTTTGTTGGTCTCATGGGTTATTATCGGCGTTTTATGAAGGGTTTATTATCCATTTCATCCCCGTTAACTAGATTAACCTAGAAAAAATGGCATTTCAGTGGTCCGAGGAATGTGAGCCAAGCTTTAAAAATCTCAAGAGTTTGTTGACTACTACTCTGGTTTTGGCCTTACCAATTGTGGGAGAGAGCTTCGCTGTCTATTGTGATGCTTCTGGAGTAGGTCTTGGGTGTGTGTTAATGTAGAAAGGGAAGGTGATAGCATGTGTTTCTAAGCAGTAGAGGGTACATGAGAAGAACTACCCCACTCATAACTTAGAGTTAGCGCGATTGTATTTCCTTTGAAGATTTGGAGGCATTACCTCTATGGGGTGCATTGTGAGTTATTCACAGATCATCGCAGTCTTCAGTACATATTCAACCAAAAGGATCTTAATTTGAGACATAAGGTGGTGAGTATGTGTAGTCTAACCTTGTTGCATATGGGAGAGCGTCCATTGGCAATGAATACTCATTCTTTGGCTATTCAGTTTATGATATTTGACTTTTCGGAGCCCGATAGGGTTCTAGCTTATGTGGAGGCACAATATTGTTTATTAGAGAAAATTAAGGCTCAGCAGTTCGATAATATGAAGTTTTGTAAGATTCGTGACAAGGTGTTGCATGGAGAGGCTAAAGAGGTTATTCTTGATAGTGATGGTATTTTGAGGATTAAGGATCGAGTTTGTGTTCCTAGGGTGGGTGATTTGACTAGATTGATCATGGAGGAGGCTTACAGTTTGAGGTATTCCATTCACCTAGGGGCTATAAAGATGTATCGTGACTTAAAGCAACACTATTAGTGGTGTCAAATGAAGATGGACATAGTGGAGTTTGTGTCTCGGTGTTAAATTGCCAGAAAGTGAAGTTTGAGCACCATAAGCCAGGTAGTGTGATTCAGAGGAATGTCCATACCCGAGTGAAAATGGGAGCGGATTGCTATATACTTCATGGTAGGATTGTCGTAGACTTTGGGCAAGTTTGATACTATTTGGGTCATCGTGGATAGGTTAATAAATCTACGCACTTCATTACGGTTCAGACTACTTATAATTCAGAGAAGTTGGCCAAGATCTGCATTCAAGAGATAGTTCTATTACATAGAGTGCACATTTTTATCATTTCAGATTGAGGCACGCAATTTACATCTCATTTCTGGCGGTCTATATCGAATGAGTTGGGTACTAGAGTGGATTTTAGTATAAATTTCCACCTTCAAATCGATGGAATAGTGGACTATTTAAGTTCTTGAGAATATGTTACGAGCCTGTGTGATTGACTTTGGTGGTCATTGGGACCTGTTTCTACGCTTGGCGTAGTTTTCTTACATCAATAGTTATCACTCAACTATTGAGATGATGCCATTTGAGGCTTTGTATGGTAGGAGGTGTCATTCTCTGATTGATTAGTTTGATTCCTTCGAGGTTAGTTCATGGGGTATAGACTTGTTGCAAGATTCTTTGGATAAGGTCAAGTTGATCCAGGAGAGGCTTCTCATGGCTCAGAGTAGGCAAAAGAGTTCTGCGGATCAAAAAGTCTGTGATTTGGAGTTTACCATTGGGGAGCGGGTCTAGTTGAAGGTTTCACCTATGAAAGGTGTGATGAGGTTTGGGAAGAAGGATAAACTGAGCCTGAGGTATATTGGACCTAATAAGATTATTCAGGGGGTTGGTGAGGTGGCCTTTGAGTTGGCCTTACCTCTTGGGTTGTCGGGTGTGCATCCAGTTTTTCATGTTTCGATGATAAAGATGTACCATTTGGATGGTTCTCATGTGATTTAGTGGGACTCAGTGATGCTTAATCATAATTTGACCTTTGAGGAGGAGCTTATAGCTATTTTGGATAGGCAGGTTCAAAAGTTGAGGTCCAAAGAGATAACTTTGGTGAAGGTGCAATGCAGGAATCATCCCGTTGAGGAGGCTACGGGAGACCGAGTCTGATATGCAGATTAGATATCCCTAGGTTTTTGTGAGTCCACGTATTTCCTTTTCTTTACTATTCGAGGATGAACATTTATTTTAGTGATATCTGATGTAATGACTCTCGAGGTAATCAGATGAAAATCGTGGAAGAAAACATAAGTTTTAAACTTTGAAGTTCTAAGTTTGACCAAGAGTTGACTTTTGGGTAAATGTGTCTTTTGTGAGGTTTTGTCGATTCTATTAGGTCTGGAATATCATTTATGACTTAGTCGAGCCTTTGGATCGGGTCCCGAGGCATTCGGTTGTGTTTTTGGTAGTTGGTTGAGAAATAGGATTTTCTTAGTTTAAGAGATGACCTTAGTATACATTGGGTCAAAGAGAGTTTTTTCGGGAATTCCAAGTGCACGAGCAAGTCCGGAACATGTTTTATAATCGAAATGCATATTTGGTTTGTGTTCGGGAGGTCCCCAATGAGTTTCAAGTTTCGAATAGAATTAGAGAAGCTAGATTTTCTTATTTCAGTTGTTGGAAATATCCTTCTACACGATGGCATAGGAAGGATCGCGATCGCGAGAGTGTGGGGGCCAAAGGGTCGTGACCGCGATCACCCTCTCGTGTTCGTGTAAGGGAAATGGGGGTTGGGTTGGATTGATCTAGTTCATGGCGTTCGAGATGGGCCTATCACGAGCGCAATGATCTGGGTCGGGATGGACCACGATCGGGAGTCGGGCCTCGCGGTCGCGAAGAGTATTGGTCTTGGAAAGAAACTTAAAACCTCAATTTCGAACTTCATCTTCTTTAACACATTTTGAGAGCTAGGGAGCTCGGATTTGAGTGATTCCAAGTATAAACTTCAAGATTCTTCATTGGGGTAAGGTCCTAATCATTGTCCAATCATTTATTGATGATTCCAATCATTATTTTCCAATTCCCACCATGATTTCAAGTTAGAAAATAAGGGTTTTCGTGGATTTGGGTTTTGCTTAAATTAGTGAAATTGAAGGACCAATTGTGATTATAACTTCATGATTTTCTTGATTATGACTATCTAGACTATGGGTAACTTGATTTTGAGTTCAATTTCCAATTTTGACCTTTGGGTTCAGGGCGGGGTTTTGGATTAATTTTTGGTCTCGGAACCTTTATATAACAATGAGGGTATCGTTAGCTTCGTATTCTTATGTAGATACCATATTTGAACCGATCAAGTGGGCTCATTTGGTGGCCCATATAAAGGAAAAGGTTGTGGAGTGATTATTCGGCTTCAGATTCATGTAAGTGGAGACTTACTAGACTCTTTATGTAGTGTTTTGTGTTGGTATAACTCATTAAGGGCGTAATGGGGAATTAAGGGTATCGTACTCGTGAGGTGACGAGCACTTGTGCAGGTACCAGTGTATATGTAAGGGTAATTAAAATTTAAAGTTATTATACTTGTGACAGATACTATGTGTTTATCCTTCGGGCTTTGGAGGTGGTGATTAAATCCACTAGGTTGGTATGGTTGCTGCTTATTTGGGCTATGATAGCCATGTTTGATTAATATTCGTGAATATTGACTTATCTTGCATTTATCAGTCCATATCTCGTCTAAACTGTGGAAGAGGAATTCGTCTTGATGACTTGAACTGATTTTATGCACTTGCATGGTGTACTCATATCATTTACATTCATTCATGATATTATTGGCATCTAAATGATGAGATACGAGGGTGGGGCTTGGGATGATGGGTTTTTGATATGGTACATGGATAGAGCAGTAATGATGATTGTGGGGGGTGTCACCGACACCGAGCGTCTGAATGGCCCAAGCGTACCACCTGTGCATCATAACCTGAGCATACAACGATCTAGGCTGCCAAGGCCTCAAATGATCAACACACGAGAAAATTGAATATAACAATCTGATATAATGACAACAAGGACAATGTGTATATACATCAAGGGCGACAAAGGCACAACAAGGTGGCTATACATACAAACCCAATCTACAAGCCTCTAAGGAAGCATAACAATAATATGGCCGGGACATGGCCCTGACCTACCCATAACCTGTGTCTGCACCAAAACTCAGCTCATGACTCTGACTCAGTAGCTTCAAATGAAGTGAAGCTTACCACCTGATCCCCATAACTCAACCGACTCCTATTGGGGAGGTCTATCTGCACTTCTACCTGAATCTACAGCATGAAATACAGCACATCCTGCAAACGGGACATCAGTATGAATGATATGTACTGGTTTGTAAAACATAAAGAGCAGTATGAAAGCATAAGTTGTATAGTAGGGAAAGAAAGGCCCTGATACTCTAATAACATGTGTGCCACTTAGGGTGAATAATGATACCTTGAAACTGTATTGAAACTTCTGTATATAAGTTTTATTAGATAATCTACCCTCGGCTTACAGCCCGATGTGTGTAACCTATTTATTCCCTTAGGTAATACTCTGAGGTGTATGTATGGATGCACGTATAAGTGCCTATCCGACTGACTATAGCGTAACACAATGTGTATAATGTACATGTACAAACTTCCCACCTATTGTTCGCATCGGTGATATGAATAGTATGTACATATAACTGCCCACCGATATTAGTTCGATGGTGTGAATAGTACTATAGTAACAATGGCACTTGGCCTCTTTGAGACTCATAAACTCTGTGACTTTGGTTTGAAATGACTACATCCTCTCTTTTTAGAGGTCTAGAATTCAGAGACACTCTCGATATATAAAATGCGATAATGAGACAATAAATATTTCCAACGAGGGACAACAACATGTGAATAGAACTCTCATTTGAAGTTAACAATGGCATTTAGCCCTTATCTTTGATTCGCTCCTCCTTTGCTTTACGATGACAACTTGTCAATATATAAGACTGTGACTTAAGAAGCTTCATCAGGAAGGAGTATCGTCTCAATCAGGCAACCAAAAATAAATATGGAACGCGATAATAGCAATGGAACTTCTCCCGACAAGGGATAATTGATAAACGAATAGAATAGCTCTTTGGACGTTTCTTTTTTAAAACAGTAAATACTTTGGATTTTATACTTCTTGAAAGAAGGGGATATGCTTACATACTTGCATAACTGAGCTCACAATGCCTTACAAACCCTCGAATGCTTCATGAGTCATCAACTACACAATATAGAGGGTTTGGATCAAGATAAGATCAATAAACTAGGAATCGATTCACTATTCAACGAGCACCTATTATACGGCTCAGAGTATATGAGGGTGAGCTTTCTTTTCTGGTCAAATTTCATCATTATAAGTGGAACCTTATAAAAATTAATTTAACGTCAATGGCGTTCTTTAAACTTTGATATTACACATCGACAGGTGATCCCTGGCAATCTTGAACAATCAACATTAACTTCTAAATGGGATTCGCTTCTCCCATAGGCTGCAGAACTAGTGGGACTAACAAGAGTTTGAACCATTCCTATTTTCTCGCGTCAAATCAATTGATCGATGACCTATTCTCTCGGCCACACAAAGTTTTATAAGAATCTACCTTGATGATAACTCAATAATTTCCATAATACGCATCTCCTAGTAGGGTAGATGATCATTCAACTCCTTCTATAAATCCAACATACCTTCATGTATCATATTCTTGAGCATCTGAATTGTGCGCTCAGCTCGACCACTCATCTAGGAGTAATTATAATTTTCTCTATGCGTCTAAACCTTTCTTGGGAAAATCTTAGAAATTCACTGCCACTGAGCCCCCTCTAAATCTTATGACTTTTTGTCAATGGGCAACTAGCATAATCCTCAACTGCGCGAATAGCTCTATTCTGATAAGAATTGAGTAAATTCTATAAATCTACTGACTATTAATTGTTGGGACTGATATTTCTGATACGAACCGATATGAACCCATACTGAGCTTTTATCTTCAAACCACGTTATCCTTTATAGGTGGGAATCTATATTATGTACACTAGCCCTCTAGGGCTCTGATGCTCTACTCTCTCATGCTAACCATTGGGGTGCTATGCCAACACTCGGCACTGCTCCACTTTAATCTTATCTCATAACCCATCTAAATTTGGAACATACAATTGACTTTGTTGCTGGAGAACTCTATGTCTCTTTAACTATGGGATTGACTCTATTACCACAGAACCCTATCTTTCGGTAGTATCAACCTCCACTTCTCACTTTGTTATTTATTTTCTTTGTGCCATCGGGGTGACACTAACATCTCTCGTGTACGACTATGTTATCATCGAAGCCCTGAAATTAGACCCTTCAACTTGCTATATGTTGATGCTCTTTGGATAGTCGCTCATTTTCCAAGCCTCTAGATAGGATAATATATCCACATACATCATCCCAGGTTACTCTAAAGGTTGTCATTATATTCCGCTGAACTTACTCCTTAAAAGGTAAAAGGGTCTAACTCTTATGCGATTATCTTCCACTTCATCCCTTAAAGGAGGGATACCACTGAGTTCTATATAACTCCATCATTGATTGAATCTCATGTTCAGACTTTAGACTGGTTGGCTGGAGCAATGTTATGCTCTTGCCCTTCCACCACACCCGCGAGATACTTACTTGTTGAAGTCTAACTTCTGAAACCTCTCTCTCTTAAGGAGGATTAAACTTAATTACGTCATCGGAGTGCACCTTTGTTTACTTACTTTTTGTTTTCATTCCAAGAACCTATATTCTCTTTAAGAGGGCTCATAAGCCTTTATGCCATCGTGACCCATCCGAGAGGATGCCTTTACTTATTGGTAACAGAATCCATCACACTTTTTATATCGAAGGTCCTTGTAATTACACCGTTAATGTTGCTTACTACTGTCGCTCCTAAGTCATGGGCTTAGCTTTACTATTCGCTCATTAAGTGTAGATAACCTCGTCCTGTTATTCATCTTAAGTCTTCATATTTCCATACATCGACTAATTTAAACCTCTATTATTCAGGAGTTCCTTATATATCTTGCCTTACATTCCGTTATGGGTTCAAATCTTGGTTCCTTATTCAATCGTCCCAATTACTGGTAAAGTTTTCACAAACATAAACCATTATATTCAGGGTACATTCCTCATTTGTTCTTAGTGGATATATGTTACCAATCTCATAATCGTGTATTCTTGCGAGATCTTGGATATCTCTAATCTTTTACCACTTATCCTTCTTACCATCACATCTCCTTTCGTTCACTATGAGTGCTATTTTTAACTGTTTACTTCTACTTCCAGGCTTTATAGCCCCTCAACTCGATTACTTTATACTAGTCTTTCAACTATTACTTCCTACTTGAAATACTCCTCGAGAGTTGTTGTTTACTTGCGAGATCAAAACCTCAGGTGCTAAGACCATTCTATAATATAACTACTATATAGACTAATGGCTCATCTAGCCTCTTGACTCATCCTCTTCTAGGTTTCGCATGCACCCTTTTTCGATGTGGCTCGACTTTCCCCTTTTTCGTAAATTCTAAGTAGCTCTTCTTGAGCCTACATATGTCTTTGTACTTTGATTACTCCCCATGCTTTCCTTTCTGAATCCCATGCATTTGGCGGTCTTTGTCGTTGCTTTAACCCTTTTAAATGGGAGGTCACTACTATTTCTTTCTTAATATTAATATGTACATATCCATTGACATTCATGGCATAGCCACATAATCTGGGTGACGCAACCTTAGTCCTTGCATTGGCTTACTAAATTATCATACTAGTCTATATTGGTTCTTTCCCACACAATCACCCATGTATTACTCTTCACACATCCGGGATTTCTTTCTTAAGATATCAGGTCATTAAAATGACATTCATTATAATCTACAATCCTTTTACAACTTACAACTTGCCTTAAAGTAATACCTCTTAACAGGGTCACTAAATCGTTTGGATAAGTAAGGTGTCATATGTTCATAACTGACACGCTTAATCCTAGTAACAAAGATGCAAACCTTTGGGTTCCTTCCTTGTTAACCTTTAAGGGTCACCTTTCCTTACAGTTCATTTTTTTACTGCCTACCCGCTTACATTGAATTTTTTGATACCTCCTGTTATATCGTCTCTAGAGTCTTTGACTCTTACTCCGTCTTAAATGAATGGTCGATTACACATCAATATCTTCTGATTCGAGGCCTAAATCATCTCGACAGCGTATCCCGTCGACTTCTGGCTTATTCAAATCTCCCAATAGATATTCGATCTCATGGCATCTTCCTCTTGGCACCCCAACCATTACCACTTTCCTTGCTTTCTATCTTTATTGGCCACGATGTGTCATCTTACCATACTTTATCTCACGACTCTCAATCATTTCTCATACCTATTCCAGAGTTTTGTTTACCTTAGTATCATTCTCTTGCCATCATCCATATATATTTATAACATAACCTTCTCTTGCATCTAACTTCCTCCTCTTCCTTATTCCGGACAAGAGTCTCACTGAGGGAAACATTTACCTTTTATACAAAGGGTTCTATACTTGGCCCCCTAGATCTTTAAAATATTTTAAGGTCGCACCTGGCTAACAACATTCAAGTACATCATGTACATATTCTAAAAAGGGGTATCATTGCCTAACCGTACTGTTTTTCAGTACTGTCCATGATGAGGATCAGGCTAAATCCTTAGTATGTCTTGAGGCCCCACTTCTTTACAAAACTACGTCCATTGACATCAATAAATCGATAGCAGAAATAGGTACTTCTCACTGCGATTCTATCACTACTGAAGACGAAACAACAAGACTTTTATCATTCTATCTGAATTCTGACCTCGATACAATCTTCTATATCTCATACATCTCATACATTTAGTACTTCCACCACTTTAGTCTTCCTATAGTTCTAAAGTTAAGACTTTACCTTCCCGAACTTACATCACTTTCTCTTTATACAGGAGAGTCAGTCGTTCGCACCTCTTGCGTATCAATGATCGAATTAGAATTTTTCAGTGGCTGGTTGTTGATGTGCCGTAGAATTATGGCACATTTGATGCTTTTTTATTATAAGTTTTACTTGTTGTTTAAGAAAGTATGTGTCATTTTGATGTATTTTGTTTATGTTTTAGGTTATTTATGTTCAGAAAGTAAAAACAAGGAAATTAGAGTAAAGTCTCCTGATTTGCGGATTGTACGGACCATACAATTGAGTCGTAGAAGAGGAGTTGAGATAGAAACATGAAAAGTGAGGATGGATGCCTACAATGGAATTATACGGGTCGTTCATATTTGTATGGACCGTAGAAACCTGGCGTATAAACCTGAGCTACTTGTGAAGATTTTGAGGAAGAAAGATTGTACGGTGTCGTAGAAGTTATACGGACCGTACAATTGTTCCGTTGAATTGGATCGTAGAATTTTATACGGACCGTACTTAATTGTACGGTCCATCAAATTTGACGATAGGAGTAGTTTTGTCTGGTTTGTATTCTGAGTTTTTGACTTATATAAATACTTTTTAGGGTTTTATAATTATTTTATCATCAATTTTAATACTTGTATCGATTGTATCAAGTACTTAGCATATTTTGAGGATTTCAAGAACAAGTTATCATTGTTTAATCTTTGAACTCCATTGTAAGTTCTAATGACAATCTCAAGTCTTTTTGTTATCATTAATAGTATGGGTAGCTAAACTCTTCTCTGAAATTGTGAACCCAAAGGTGAGTGTTATGTGAATAGGTTTTTGATATTGATATACTAACTGTGGATTATTAATATTTAATTATTTCTTATTCATTCATGTTGATTAGTGCTTGCAAACATTAATTTAAGCCAATAAATTCTACTTTTCTTGGGAAAGTTAGTAGGGTTTGGTAGAAATAATAAACAAGGACTTGGGATGTTAACTCTTGTTTAATAAACTCACTTAGGAATAAGAGGAGTTTTACTTGGCATAATTAATTGTTCTTAACATCAGTCTTCTATATTTGGGAAAATCATTAAGATAAATACTTTCTAACTATTGGAAAATATTAGGAAGTCACATAGAGATTAAGTGCATACAATACGCAATCCATGAGGAGTATATCATGTTAATACCTAGAGCATAACATCTAACCTAAGTGGGGATAAAATCTTGGATTCTTAATCATCTGAATTTACATCAAGCCAAGATAGCCTTTAGAATTATTCAACTCTTTACAATCTTTACAGAATCAGAACAAAGACCTACGTCAAGTAATTCACTATGATAGTAACCTTTTCTCACTATATTCCTTGTGGCATTCGACTCTAACCTTGTTGGGTTACTATATTTGACAATGTTCGATTGACGACATAACTCAGGTGTAATTTGAGCGTATCAAATTTGGTGCCATTACCGAGGAATACGATTTTATAATTACTAAGGAGTGTTTGCTTTACTTAAAGTCTTTTTCTATTACATCACACTTTGTTTTCTTTTTTGGTGAACCAGGTGACATGGCAGGTAGAAACGACGAACAAGGAGGAAATGGTGGTAGGAGAGACAATGCAATTCTCCCACCATCAGAAATTGAAGTTGATGGAGAGTGTGTCTTTGCTGATCTTATGCAGAAGGTAGAGTATGAATCAACCATTGTTCCTCCAAGGGTTGGTGCCAACTTGATAGTTCACTCTACCAGCTGCTCAAGCTTTAGGATTACTTTCATAACTCCACCGATGATGACCCACATCAACGCTCGAGGAATTTTCTTGGTGCGTGTCAGACACACACTTAGAATATAACATCTCCATATTCACTCCGACTTCGGATTTTCAAATATTCATTGGTCGGTGAAGCTAGGGCATATTTCAAGAAGCCTCCCCATAATTCTATCCACACCTGTGCTGAGTTTGTGAGCGTATTCCTGAAGAAATGGTTTTCTCCAAGCAAGAAAGTTGAGCTTGGAAGAGGTTCAAGATTTATCTAATGCAGTCTACAAAACATGGCTTTCCGGAGAAAATTTTGATGGAGAAGTTCTATACTAGGCTTGATTCAATGACACAAGCAGTGGCAAATAATGCAGTTGGAGGATGGTTTATGGACAAGTCCTTTACCCATATTATTAATTTTCTTAATAGGCTGACAACACATAATCAAGCATGGCATTCTGGAGGAAGCGATTGAGTAGCATATGGGGCTCCTTTATTGAACAACAGAGTAAAGGAGAACCAAAAGAGAGATTAGACTATTGCTTAGCTGGCGACCAATATTAGTTTGCTGACCAAGAAGGTTTCTGAGAATGATACAAAGAAAGTGAATATAGTTGATAATATGCAGTCACTACCAAATGGAATGTACCAGATACATGATGGTCGGTATGTTGAGGGGCTACTAATGCATTATGAAGATGCGAATTATGTTAACAACTCCCAGGGGGGTTATCAAAAGCAGAATTATCAAGGGTCTGGTTATCAGAATCAGAATAAATAGAAGCAACAGAATCAAGGAAATCAATATGGACGAAATGACTACGGTGGTTCAAACCAAGGAAATTACAACAATAATGGTAATTTCGGAAATTAGAGTTCCAATGCATATATTTCACCTAATGGTCAATAGTCTAATTCATAGCACTGGCGAGATGGTCCTTCAAATAATTAGGGCAGATCTAGATTAGAGAGCATGATTGAGAGGGTATTGGACCAAGAGAAAATAGATAAGTCTATGAAAATCTTGACTAAAGTGGTAGGTTCTCATTCTGCTTCTACTCAGAAACTTGAATCACATATAAGAGATCTTTCGAGAGAGCAATATCCGAAGTAGCGAGGTACACTTTCTAGTGACACTATTCAAAATCATAAGAACATCAGAGCTGATAAGGCCAATTATAATGCTATCACTACTCAGAGTGGGAAACTCCCTTAAAGTGATGTTGAGAAGGTTGTTGACTTAGAACCCGTTGAGTTGTTGACTTAGAACCCGTTAAGTTAGAAGAAGAGGCACTACTTGATGTGCCTAGTGGTGTTGATGAAGTACCTATTCCAGACCCTAGTATTGTTGAAGTTGATGATATTAGAGAGAAATCAAAGGCTCTTGAAGTGATCATAGAAAATGGCAAAGGCAAGGTGACAGAGGCTCTGAGACCATTGACACAGCTATTCAAATCAACACCTCTTTCCTCAAATGTTGTTGAAGAAAACTGAAGATGCCAAATGTCAGAGATTTTATGATCAGTTGTGGATGAATATTCATTCTTCGATTCCTTACAGAAAATGCCAAGATTTGCAAAATATTTGAAAGAGTTGATCACAAAGAAGAGGCCAATTAAGCATGACACAGTGAGTGTGACTCATCGTGTGAGTTCGATTATTTTTGCCATAAAGGTCCAAAAGAAAGAAGATCCAGTGGACTTCACTATTCCTTGCATTATCGGTCAGGATGATTTCGCCAGAGCCCTTTGTGATAATGGGGATAGTATTAACTTGATGCCGCTTGATATATACAAACAATCAGGTTTAGGTATGGCGAGGCTGACTAGTATGAGATTGCAAATGGCTGACAGAATGATTAAAAGGTCGGTGGGAGTAGTCGATGACATACTTGATCGCCTAGGTGACCTTCTTCTTCATGTAGATTTTGTGATACTTGACTATGCAGTTGACAAAGATATCCCTATCATATTTGGTCAACCTTTCCTTGCTACTGGAAAGGCACTCATGGATTCAGAGAAAAATGAGATCAAGTTCAGGGTCAATGATGAGGAAGTTACTTTTTAAGTGAACAAGGGCATGAAGCTGCCGAGTAGTTATGAGAGTATTTCTGTGATTGATGTAGTTAATGTGATCAAATAGGCCATGGAATTCAAAATAGAGGAAGAGTGTCTCGGTGAGGCTCTAGATGCGATTTCGGTTAACTTCGATGGTGATGATATGAAGGGGTATGTGGAGACTGTGAATTCATTGGTAGGTTTGGGTTCATACAATTACTAGCCAAAGACACTTTCTCTTGATTTAAAGAACAGGGCGACTCCTCTAGAAAAACCATATATTATTGAACCACTAATGTTGGAGCTGAAATAACTTTTGTCTCACTTGAGGTATGAGTTCTTGGGTCCGAATAACACTTTATCCATGATTATTTATGCCTTGTTGACTGAAGAGCTGGTGAAGAAGGTTGTAGAAGTGCTGAGAAAATATAGGAGAGCTATTGGTTGGACCATAGCTGACATTTGGGGGATTCCCTCCGGAATTTGTGAACAAAAAATCTATCTTGAGGAAGATAGTATACCAAGTGTGGAGCACCAGAGAAGATTGAACCACCTATGCAAGAAGTGGTGAAAAGGGAGATTATCAAGTGGTTAGATACTAGTGTTGTCTACCCTATTGCTTACAGTTCATGGGTTAGTCCAGCATAGTGTTTTTGAAGAAGAGTGGCATCACTGTGGTGCCAAATAAAAAGAATAAGTTGATTCCACAAAGAACAGTCACAGGCTGGAGAGTTTGTATGGATTATAGGAAGCTGAATGTTGCTACCTGCCAAGACCATTTCCCAATGCCTTTTATTGATCAAATGCTTGATCGGCTAGCCAGACAGTCATATTACTTCTTCCTTGATGGTACTCTTTCTACAATCAAATATATATCGCGCTCGAGGATCATAAAAAGACTACATTCACCTATCCCTATGGGACCTTTGCTTTCAGTCGGATGCCATTTGGGTTGTGCAATGCTTCAGCCACATTTTAGAGGTGTGTGATGTCTATCTTTTTTGACATGATGGAAGATTTCTTGGAAGTTTTCATGGATTATTTCTCAGTCGTGGGTGCTTTATTTGACGACTGTCTTGACCATCTGGGTCAGGCGCTGAAGCGGTGCGAAGCGATTAATCTTGTCCTAAATTTGGAAAAGTGTCATTTGATGGTAATTAAGGAAATTGTGCTTCTCCACAAAATTTTTGAAAAGGGTATTGAGGTTGACAAAAACAAGATTTAGGTAATTTCCAAGCTTCCTCCACCTATCTTTGTTAAGGGAGTTCGTAGCTTCCTTGGACATTCTAGTTTCTATAGACGTTTCATAAAGGACTTCTCTAAAATTACTAATCCTATGTGCAAACTTCTTGAAAAAGACGTAAATTCCTGTTTGATGAGAAGTCCCTGAAAGCCTTTGAAACATTGAAGGAGATACTCATTTCGGCTCCTATCATTACTTCGCTAGCATGGTCTTTGTATTTTGAGTTGATGTGTGATGCTAGCAGCTTTGCGATTGGTGTGGTTCTTGGTCAAAGGAACAATAAGATCATGCACCCGGTTTATTATACTACAAGACTCTTAATGATGCTCAAATGAATTACACAATGACCGAGTAGGAACTTCTAGATATCGTCTATGCTTTCAAAAAGTGGTTTTGTATACAGATCATATTGCGTTAAGGTATCTGATGGCAAAGAAAGAGGAGAAACTGAGGCTGATTCATTGGGTGTTATTGCTACAAGAGTTTGACTTTGAGGTCAAAAACTGAAAAGGGTATGAAACTCATGTTGCGGATCATCTTTCGCGACTTGAAGAATCTGGTGGTTTGAAGGAAGAGCTAGATATTGATGATGTTTTTCCTGAAGAGAGGATTTTGGCCTTTTCCTGTGCCAGAACTCCATGGTATGCTGATATTTCTAACTTTTTGGTTACCGGTCTCATTCTTGAAGAGCTTAAAAACTATCACAAGAAGAAATTCTTAATATATTGTCGACAGTATCATTGGGATGAGCTGTACTTGTTCCAAACTTGTGCTGGTAGTATGATTCAGAGATGTGTTTCTGAAGATGAAGTGATGTCTATTTTGAAGGCATGCTATGACTCTCTGATTATAGGACAGTGGTGAAGGTTTTGGAATGTGGGTATTACTGGCCCACCATGTATCTGGATGCTAATATGATAGCAAGGTCATGTGACTAGTGCCAATGGCAGGGAAGCAATGCGAGGAAGCACGAGATATGGTTTGACTCATAAGTGTTCCGTTGCAGGTATGCCTCTTAAAATTCAAACCAAAAGAGGTAGAGGTTCAAAATAACTAGAGAAAGGCAGGTGTATTGGTCGAGCCATTGTGCAAAGCATGTTAAGGGATGAAGCCTCAGACCAAGAAGTGGAGGTTATTTCGGCAAACAAAAATAGGGCTGCTGCCACAATTATATATCGTCCTTCCACACCGGTACCCAGCCAGGGCACTTCATCATCCTCCGGTACCTCCCAGTCTGAAGAGGGGGGATTGTCCTCATCCAGATCTAATAATGCAGACACTGACAATGCAACCGAGTTTGTGGCTAGGGATAATGAGGCTACCCAGTCGGCTATGAAAACTTATTCCGCCTCTCCTTAAGCTGATAGTGGAAATGAGGAGGAGAGAGCTCATGACTTACGGAGAAATATGGAGAAAACAACTAGAGGATGATTGGTTTCGATTTACGACATAGGGGGGAAAAGAGTTGTTTCAACAGGGGATAGAATTGATGAATAGGGGAGGAACAAACTCGCAGAGAAGTATCTATGATAAGAGGCGAATCGGTTTTGTGGGGTTAGATGCCCTTCCCTGCACTGTTAAGACTTTGGAGTTTTACAGGCTTGCATTTCTGAACAATCCGTCTAGTGAGTATTTCCTGGTCCTGGTTCGGGAGTTCTTTGTTGCATATGGGACTACGATTTCCAATATCAAGAAACCGATCCAGAGCATACAGCAAGTTGTGCAAATTCAGGAAGTTGAAGTTAGAGGGGTGAAAGTAGACATATCAAGCACAACCATCAACAAAGTCTACTTTGGAGATGCATATGTTGCACTAAGGAAGTTGAGTTAACTGATAAATGGAGTCGAATAAAATCGGACGCAGTGGTATAGTGGATAACATCAGTAATTGCAAAGGTCAACCCACCGGATTGGAATTTTTTTTTGGATAAGTCGGGTACATTACATAATACTTCCTACTTAGACTGATAATGTCCTTACCTTGGATTGAACGGTAATAGTTGCTGCGTTGATGACTCGGTACCAAGTAGATTTTGGTAAGCATGTTGCACATGAGATTCAGCTGAGAGCATCTCAGCCTGCCAGAAAGTTTTGTCGGCGAGCTAGAGTTCTGCAGCATACCTAACAGAGATCACCATCTCACAGTTTCACATGTGTATGATCTGCGAAAGAGTAAATATGAGACCCTCAGGGAAGGCTAGGATGTTGAGGAGGCATTGCCAACACTACTTGAGCGGCTTGAGCGACCTCAAGTTGATCCGACATTTGGGGTCGCAGATGGCATCACCACAGAGATGTCACCTGCCACTATTGCCCCTGTCCGAGAGGTTGTACCTACCACTACCATAGTGCCAACACCTGTAGCTGCACCTAGCACATCTTCGAGTCACATTCCTACCACTGCACATCCATAGGTTACAACTAGAGTAGCTGATCCATTTGCCCTGACCAGAGACAACTTCAAACAATTTGCGATTAAGGCAGAAAGAGTAGATAAATAGACTACATTGATCATGGGGCAACTCAAGAAATTTGTTGCAAAGGAGATTACTACAGCTCTTAAGCCACTGAAGCTTGCCAAAATGGCATCTCATGAGGTACTATATACCCTCCTAGATGGGTTTGAGATTAGGCTAGCAGCGTTTGAGAGAGCAGGTCCTAGTAGTGATGCCGGGTCACTTCGGACAGAGTTACAGAAGTTGAGAAGTGCAGTTTAGGCACTGTAGGCTCGTGATCATATTACATTGGAGGATATGACTGCGACCACATAGGTGGATTTAGCAGAGTTTGTCCATGTTCAACAATTGATTGAGGATGATGACTCCCTGATTTCTACGCCCACAGATACTAAGGGAAAGAGAAAATGGAATGAGGTGGATAGTTGAGTGACGATCCAGTAGAGGTGACTTGAGCTTGGTTACATCATATAGAGGAGCAGCAGGTGCAGATAGCCTTGCGCAAGTCCCTCATCGATAATTACCCCACTTCAGTTCCTAGTGAGGCGGTAGGTGCCTTGACAACAGTGTTTCGCGTAGAGCGACCTTGCCTCCGCCCCTAACCCTGCTAGTGTCAGAGCCTGCTGGTGCTGCTACTGCTACGTATGCTGTTGTGGATACTAATATTGATGCCTCAGAGGCCACATCGCCTCGATATGAGAAGCGCACCTAGAGCGCCTCAGGTAGTTCTTACTCCCTTGTTTTTATTTTGATGCATTGGGGACAATGCATGATTTTTGGTTGGGGTGGGACTATTTGATTATAGATAGTTTATGAAAAACAACACTTTGCCATGTAACATACATATCTATCAATCTGTTAAGTAATGCTTTAACTTTAAATAAATGAAATTAACAACATTAAGAGTTCTAACTTTCTTCTTATCGTATCAATAGGTTTCGTAACAAATTAAAGTTCTCGACGAACAAGAGGTGATTATTTCTAATGGTAATTAGAAAGTACAATACGAAAAGGAAATATTTGTGATCTGCTTATTTATCCATCAATTGATTGATCCTAGAAAGAACCATTTTTTATCTTACTCTTCTTAACAAGTTGTTTTAACTCCTCAACAGCTGCGTCCATATCTTCAACACTTTTAGATTTCAAATTCTTTCCCAAATTCCTCACCTTAGACCTCAATTGTTTCGAAGATTCTCCACTTGTGACATCTTTCATAACTCTTGCTATTTCTTCTCTGTGAAGGGCTCCATTATCATTCCTCACATCCTCTAAAGCAACTCCAATTTCAATAAGCAATTTAGTATTCATTGGTTGGTCAAGTTGCATGGGAATAGCTATGATCGGTACGCCAAATTCTATGCTTTCAGATATAGAATTCCATCCACAATGACTCACAAATCCTCCGATACTTGAATGAGTTAGTATTTTAGCTTGTGGAGCCCATCCTTCCACAACCATGCCTCTATCTCCAACTCTCTCAAGAAAACCTTGTGGCAAAGCCTCTTCAAGATTTTGGTTTTCACCATTTGGAAACCTAATAACCCATATAAAATTCAGTTGGCTAAGCTCTAATCCATACGCTATTTCCTCCCTTTCTTCTTTCGTCAAGAAATACTCACTCCCAAAAGAGACAAACACAGTTGACAACTCATTTTTATTATCTAGCCATTGCATGATCTTCATGCTTCCCTCTCCACTGGCCACAGGATCTTGAACTAGTGTACCTATAGGCAAAATTTTTGACTCGATTATTTCAGATAAATAATCCATATATTTCCCTTCCATTTCTCTACTAGTGCTTATTAGCATGATCCCATCTTTAGGCATAATATTCTCCTCTTCCGGTTCATCCTTTTTCTCATTTCTCTGGACCAATTTACGCGCTCTTTCTAGCTCATAATCGCGTAAATGAAGAGCTGGAAAAGGGTATTCAGCATCACAATTCTTATACAAGTGAACGAAATAGGAACACATAGCCGCGCTGGATGTGAAAAACTGAGCTGATGGTATGTTGAGTGAAGAAGCCACCCCATAAGTCCACAGTTGAATAACATCATAGATTACGAAATCGGGTTTTCGAGATTTCAAGATGGTGATGAGGTTAGGTTTGGCCAACTTGAGAGCCTTCTGGAGGGTGGAATTGAGATGGAGAGGGAGTCCATTGGTTGTGTGATTGTGAGGAGGAAGTTGAGGAAATTCTGGTAAATGGAGTTCCACAAGCTGAATTGAAGAAGAATAGCTTTCAGGGATTCTTTTTTGAATGAAACTTAGATTAATAGGTGTAGAACAAAGATCAATCACAAACCCTCTGTCTGAAAGTTTTTTGGCTAGCTCAAGAAATGGTGAGATGTGACCATAGGCTAACCATGGAAACAAGAAAGCCTTCAACTTGGTATTTTCTGTATCCATGTGTAGTAAGTGTGTGTGTTTGTTTGTGAAGGGGTTATTGTGGGGTTTATTAGGAGGGGATAAAGACAATTTAATAAGGTATAGTAGGCTGAGGTTTTTATGCTTTGGTCATTCTTCTAGAAGATTTTCATGTCTGTATAGAGAAAAAGGATCTTAGAAATATTGTTGTTAAAAAATGCTGATTCATTGCTTAGCCAACCCTGTGAATTGGACAAGAACAAATCCAGCCTTGCAACTATTGTTCCAGCTTTTAAAATCTTATGAGCATGACCAATACTAATTTAACATCCCGTAATTTCGGGTCATGGTTTGAATCGTTAGATGTATGTAAATAGACCCGAGCGTTGGAGGATTTTTTGTCATATTCACGTATGCAAATAAAAAATCTTAGTATATAAAAGGATGCGGTCCCAAAATAATTTAGGACTTAAGAAGTGTGACGACAGGATTTGAAAATAATATATTGTATGTATACCGAAAGAGGTTTTGGACTAGTGCTATATGTGTTAAAAGTAATTAATATTTAAGTAAATTTGAGACTAAGAATTAATTTTTGGTGCAATTTATTAATTGTTAAGATTTAGTGGAGTTAGTTAGTAATATAATGGATAAGCATGGGATTAAACCACTTCCATGTGGTCCACTAGCTAAGTGACTAATCACTTATTTTGTGGTGGTGTCATTCTAGTTCAACATAGGTAATTAAAATGGGGTTAAAGGTAGGTGGGGTCCATATCTATTAGTTGAGATAATACATAACCCTCCTTGGTAGTAATTTCTCATTTTGCATTTGGATTAAAGAGAAAGGATGCTGCAACCTTTTTTTTCCCTTCAAACCTAACTCTCAATTTTAGATCTTAGCACAAGAAACGTTCCAGCAACATTTGGTTCATTTCGAGGATAATTTTCTCTTCAATGGTACTTCTAGTTCAAGAACTTAATCAAGATATGTGAAGGCAAATTCTTCTTTCTTTTGGCATGTTCCATGTAACGAAATGTAACCGTAATATTATTCCATAAATTATTCTACTCTTAGTAGTTAAGAATGTTCGTGTTATTGATTCCTATGTTAAAAGCATGCCTAAATAGGTTCCTAAATCCTTATTGAGGTATATGGAAAAGATATTAATATTCCCAATGTTAGCCGAAGGTACAAGAATATTATGTCATCCGATAAGTTCATAATGTTTTATTGTCATTCATGCATTTGCATTATATTACCCTGGACCCACATGTGTTATATACACTACTATATGGTACGCATTATATATATGTAGGGGATGGGAAAAGGGAATGGCGTTATATACGCAACACCACCTGCAGCTGGTACAGACTATCACGAAAAGGAAGATGCCCAATGAGGCCGATATGATATGATACCCACATAGGCCGATATGATATGATGCCCACAAAGGCTGTTATGAAAAGGAAGATGCCCGATGAGGCCAATATATATATATATATATATATGTATACCACATTTGCATTATGCATGACATTTAGGCATATTATGACCCTTAGAGGTATTCTACACAGACATGATACTTATGCATATTATGGCCCTCAAAGGCATTCTGCACAGACATGGTAGTTAGGCATATTATGGCCCTCATAGGCTTTCTCTACTAGTTGGTTGTTTCTTGTCTCACGTTACTTTCAGGTCTCTATTATGCTATTTTTCATGTTTGACATACTCGGTACATTATTCGTACTGACGTCCCTTTTGTCGGGGGACGATGCGTTTCATGCCCGCAGGCTCATGTAAAGAGGGTGACGGTTCGCACTAGTAGGTTGCTGGTTCAACTGATATTGGAGCACTCTATTTGTTCCAGAGTTGCAGTCTAGTCGTGGTATGATATTTTTTATATGCATAGGGAAATGGTGGGGCCTTGTCCCGACCTTACAGTGTTACGTACTCTTTAAAGGCTTGTAGACAGATGTCCTGTGTATAGTAGTCATGTATGGCCTTGTCGGCCTTGGTATGTATATGTATATAAGTTGGGTCCTTCTGGTTACAGGATTTTACATAACTCTTTTTCAGTTTACTAATTCCATGTGTCAGCAGGATATTTGTTGACGGTCCTCGTGGCCATGATTGATTATGGTTAGATGTTAATTATGTGATTAGTGGTGCCCGGCAGGTAGGGTCCGGGTGTCCGTCATGACACTCCGGTTTGGATCATGACAACTAATTTGAGATTAGCCAGCAGTTTGTTATGTCAAACATTTTGAAATTTGGATTGTCACTCAATTTTGGATAATAATTATAAGTTTTTTAAAAAAAAAATTAGTTAAACACAATCTGCTTATTAAAAGTAGTCAAAAACACTTTTTAAAATGAATTAGTCAAATACAAAGCTTCTTACCAAACGGTCAGTGTATCAATTTTTACAGTATTAGATAATATTAACCTACTATAATAGATTACCAACTTTTTTTTAGATCTTCTTTTTATCCGTCTTTCCTTCAAACCCTCCCTCTTCATCTCTTTCAAATAGTAGATCCGCATTTTCTCTATGCTTCTTCGACCACCACGCTACGTTTCTATTTCTCCTACAATCCAAAATCCCTTTGTATTCATGAAAGACTTCTGCTGCAGCATCCTTTTGAATGCAGAACTCAATTATGAATGCATCATAATTAAGCATCTCTTCTGTAACATTGAAATTTTAATTTTCCATTGTCAAAATTTTCAACACTAATAAGGTTCTATCCCAACAATCTAAAGAGCACGAGAAAATATTGGAGATAGTATGATGATAATAATTCAGGGGCCGATCCAAATATACCGTATCGATTTTATCTGCACCCAGTACTTTTAACACAGAGTATAAAATTTACTAAAATTACAACAAATAATAAATGTGAACTCATTCTCAGAAACAGTCGCTCTACCTACCAAGATAGAGGTAAGGTCTGCGTACATTCTACCCTCCTCGGAATGTAGATATGCCAAAATAGGGTAAACACCATCGCATTTTCCCTATTTGCTCTTTGTTGTCGGTGAAGAGTTCTAAGCTTCTGGCTATGGTTACTCCACCGATTTGCTTTGTTCCTCGTCCTCTGATGATGATTTCTTATCAAATATAAGAGTTATTGCTAATTGTCGTGGTGTTTCTACTTCTCTGCATCTCCATCGCCATTTCTGATTCATCATGGTTATGGTAAGCTTCTTCACTATTGTACTCTTGATTTAAGCTGACTTTATGTTCTCTTACTCCTTGATTCATTTTTCTTGCCATGTCCATTATGACTCCATCACAGTTCTGTTGATCTAAGCTCTAAACCACAGCTGATTGACCTGAGTTGCTGCTCCCTGGTACGCTTATTCCTTTTCCTTTTGCACTGGCTTGTTCTGTGTTGTTATTTGCATATGATTCGTAGATAATGTATCTGTGTTTTATCATTGTTGACTATCTGCTTTATTTCCACATCCATGTCTATGGAAGCTTCACACTTAATTGCACTTGCATCAAGGGGTTTATTTGCTAAAGCATCCGCTAATTTATTTCCCTCCCTTATAATGTGTGTATATTTGCATTGTTTGTCACCTTCTAGATGCTTAATTTCCTCTATGTACCCTGCTATGTTTCAAGGTGGTTTCCAATCATCAGTTAAAATCCTTTGGACCGTCTATGAATCAGTTTGAAAAATGATTTTATCCATCTTCTTATGATCACACCACTTGATTGCTTCCAATAATGCAATTGTTTCTGTTTATGTGTTTGTTAAAACCCTAATTTCCTCTACTTGTACATGATGTTGGATACAAAGATGCAGGAAATAGAAATTACAAGTAACTGCTAAGTATTACAAGAACTGAAATTACAATTGAACAATAAACTGAAATTACAAAGAACTTGAAGAATAAACTAGAACAGTTTTTGGTATGCTGAGTCGAGTGTTTGCACTCTGTCTTTAAGACAATATTGCCCCGTATGTATCCTTTCTACGTCCTGGACAATTGTCTCCCAAAATAAAACAACAAATGAACAAATGAACAAACGAGCAAAGGAAACTCAAATGTTACCGTGAAGAATTTTGAGTAATGAAATGATGCTGGAAGGTAGTAGGAAGACTGATTTCGTTTATGTTTATGTGTGTCTGTTTGTGTTGCTCAACAATGATGCAAAGGGTCATTTATATAGTTGAAGGAGAGGCTTACCAACTGCCCAAGTAATGGCAATTATGGAGGTAGTAATTCCACCAAAATAAATGGTGAATTTGATGTGCAACGGATGGCATTTAGGAAGAGTAATTCAGCCAAAATAAATGGCTGAATTGAGTGCTGGTTGACGCTCTATTCTCTGCCCAATCTGACTTTCTTAAAACTTTAGGGACCAAACTGTACATATTAAAACTTTATGGACCAAACTGTATATATGAAAGAATTCTGGTCCAAAAAGATAATATCAGAAGAAGCACAGCCCACGACCCGTGACCCCGGACCGGCGGACGGCGGCGGCGCGCATGTGGGCTTTCCTCTAACCAAAGCACATCTAGGTCCTCCCTCCTTTAAATACATGGGATACTCCTTGGGGTCCCAAACCCCAAGCCAACTTTGAGACTTATAAACAAAATAATTCTTTCTTCCTCCACCGATGAGGGAGAATTGATCTCAATACCACACTTTTCCATGCTTCAAACACCTCACTTCGTGGACTAATATCTCTTTCATTTCTCAACTAAATTTGACGATCCTTGGCCCTACGGTCATCTACTTACTTAGTAGATTATGCATGTGTGAAGAACCGGATTCTCCAACATGCGGAACACTAGTGTTTAAGCCGTTAAAGTTGGTCGGACGCAACTTCCGCCAAAGGCAAATTTCCAACACATGAATGATATCTCTGTTCTCATTGCTAACACAAAACATAAGTTCATCTACCTGAATTACCTCTGGATGCTCCATCTTTATTGCACAAAATCCAATCCGTTGGTGGAGGATACTTGGTCACCCTAGTAACATTCACCTGAGATTTGTATCCCTCTAGTAGTTGAATTAAATCCCACCAAATCTTACAATATAATGCCATTGATACATCATGTAGTGATTTAAATCCCAGTCCTCCTTCCTTTTTTGTAACACATAAATGAAGTCAATATGATCAATGTCTGATCCTTCTTCCTACTGTATTACTCCAAAAATATTGTACAAATATTATTTGACTTTGCATTATCACTCCATCAGGAGGATGTAAAGCAGATAACAGATGTATAGGCATACCTTGTAGGACATATTTAATCAACACTGACCTACCTCCAAATGACAGTATTTTCTCTTTCCGTGATTGTAGTCTATTCGTGATCTTCATTAACATGGGATTGTAATAATCCTTCTTCCTTCTATTATAAAATATTGGACACCCCAGATATGTAAAGAGAAAATTTTTCCTTTTTATACCAGTCACCACCTCGTCTGTCACCTTTATATCATTAGTAACTGAGTGATGCAAATATACAAAGTTTTTCTCCTTATTTATCTTTTGTCCGGAAGTCTTCTCATACCTCCCAAATACCTCCATGATTCATTATAGAGATAAAACATCGACAGATGAAAATATGATCATATCATCTACAAAGCCGTATGGCGGGGTTTGCTCTATATTTTGATTTCATTGTTCCGTCTTTGATGCGGTAAGATTAATGTTCCTTTAGTCGCTTGAGACTCCTTGTACTATTGTTAACTCAGAGAAAGTCGGAGATTAGCTGGTAAGGAAGGTCGGTTTCATTGACATCGATAAAGTATCAGAAATAAAGGTATGTTAAGGCTAATCCTTTATTCTTTTGACATGTTCCAAGTAACGAAACATAAATATAGTGTTATTCCATAAATGGTTCTACTCTTAGTAGCTAAGGATGTCCATGTTATTCATTCCTATTAAATTTATTTCAAATCATGTATAAATATGTTCCTAGGTCCCTATTGAAGCAAATGGGAAAGATGTTAATATTCATAACATAATTGGAGGGTGAACGACTATAGGTCACTCCGAAAGATGTTATAATATCCTGATAGGCTTTTCATGCATGGTATGTACATAGGTAAATGAGTAATGGCATTATATACACATATACAGTATAAGAGAATGACTATGTAGTTCTATTTACCACCGAGCCACGACCGGTTAGGCAGTTATGTATTATTATTTACCGCTGGTTGGGCAGACATGTTATTTACCACCGGGCTATGACCGGTTGGACAGTTACCACCAGTTGGGCAGTTATGTAATGTTATTTACCGCTGGTTGGGCAGATGTTGACACCTAATTTTGTCCCATCTTTTATGATTTTATTCATAATTTTTAATATTTTGACACTTTTAAAATAATTTTAAAATATAGGCATATATGTGTATATCCTCTTATTATTATTATTATTCGCATTTTTTATCATTTGCATTTTTATAATAATCATAAGTTTTATCCGAAATTCTATGTTATTTTATTCTCGCAAAATTGCATCGCATTTCCTTTTTATTAAGCATTAAACATTTCACAAATATTATATTTTATTATTTATCACGTCGTTACGTTATTTTAAATAATTCACAATCTTTTACAAAAACAAAAATAATATTTTTAATGTTAAACCCCTTTTATATTTTTAAACCCATAACCCATTTTTTATTTTTCCTAACCCAAAAGAATTTCTAACCCATTTCATTTTCCCAACCCAATACAAATTCTACCCAAACAAAATTCACCAAGCCCAAACCCATTCCCTTATTCCCTTCCCTTTATTTCCCAATTCCCAAGCCCAACCTGACCATTAACTCCCCAATAAATTTCCCCAATACCCAACCAAAGCCCATACTTTTTCCCTAACCAAAAATAACCCACAAATAAAATACCCACCAGCCCATTCTCCCCAATTCATGAGCCCAATCCCACACCCGAACCGCCCACCCAGCCCCAAAACCCTACCCGGTCGACCTCCCTTTAATTCCCCAAACCAAAATCAAAAACAAAAATACAAACCCTATATCTCTCCTTCACTCAAAGCCGACCCCATTACTCCATACCGGCGACCCCATCGTCACGGCCACCTCGCCTCGCCACCACCAACCCTCTCGCCTTCATCGACCCTCTGCGCCGACACCATAGAATCCGCGACCCATGCCCCTCAAATCCGCGAAATCTTTACCTTTAATTCAAATTTCAAACTCGTTCTTGGGGGGGGGGGGGGGAATCCACATATAAATACCCCATGTTGTTCTTCATTTTGGGGGGAGGATTTTCAGAGATTTTTCGGGATTGAAACAGATTTTTTGAAGGATTTTTCGGAAGATTATTCCATATATACATAAAATATTTGTTGTGTTCTTGATTTTAAAACATTCGCTTTCTTTGTTGTTCAAGATACAAGTCCGAAATAGGCCCAAGATTCGAAAGAAAGGAGGTGAGTTTCGTTCTTGAACTTGGGTTTTAAATGCCTCTATTCGGTTTCTGAAAAACCGAGTCCGAAAATCTGTTTTGCATTTCTTGTTGTTCTTCACGGTTTTCGAGTCGGGTCGACACGGTTTGGGTATTATTTTCAGAATTCTTGCATTTTCATATTTATGTATGTTGGTTATCTGAATTTAGTGTTAAAATCTGATTCGGGTTTGGACCACTGATTCGGTCAAACATCGACCGGTCAGGTCGACTTGCTTGGGTATTATTTTCGTAATTCTTGCATTTTCATATTTATGTATGTTGGTTATCCGAATTTGGTGTTAAAATCTTATTCGGGTTTGGACCTGATCGATTCGGTCGCCGACCGATTTGGGTAATATTTTCAGAATTCTTGCATTTCATTTTCTTGTTATTGGTTATCTGAATTTGGTGTTAAAATCTGATTCGGGTTTGGACCACTGATTCGGGTCGGGTCGACCCGATTTGGGTAATATTTTCAGAATTCTTGCATTTCATTTCTTGTTATTGGTTATCTGAATTTGGTGTTAAAATCTAATTCGGGTTTGGACCACTGATTCGGGTCGGGTCACTGACCCGGGTCGGGTCGACCCGATTTGGGTAATATTTTCAGAATTCTTGCATTTCATTTTCTTGTTATTGGTTATCTGAATTTGGTGTTAAAATCTGATTCGGGTTTGGACCACTGATTCGGGTCGGGTCACTGACCCTGGTCGGGTCGATCCGGTTTGTGGTATTATTTTCAGAATTCTTGCATTTTCATATTTATGTATGTTGGTTATCTAAATTTGGTGTTAAAATCTGATTCGGGTTTGGACCACTGATTTCATTCGGGTCACTGACCGGGTCGGGTCGACCCGGTTTGAGCAACATTTTCAGAATTCTTGCATTTTCATATTCCCTGTATGTTGGTTATCTGAATTTGGTGAATATTTGATTTCGGGTTGAGTTTCCGATTCGGGTCGGGTCACTGACCGGGTCGGGTCGACCCGGTTTGAGTAATATTTTCAGAATTCTTGCATTTCATATTTTTTGTATGTTGGTTATCTGGAATTGATGGAATTATTTGATGTCGGGTTGAATCTCCAATTCGGGTCGGGTCGACCCGGTTTGAATTCCCAAATTTCTTGCATTTCATGTCTTGTATATTGGTTATCTGAAAAAATGAAAAAAAATCTGATTCGGGTTGGCATCTGATTCGGGTCGACCCGGTTTTGGCGTATTTCCAGATTATGGCATTTTTTCATATCTGTTGTTGGTTATCTAAAAAGTCTGAATTTCTGATTTCATTCGGGTCACTGTTCATGATCCGGGTCGGATTTTTCCATAATTACTTCTTAATCCTGTTTCGGTTCCAACATTTCAGAATTTGGGTGGATACTTTAATTGCTCCTTTGCTCGTTTCTTTTCCTGTTTTATTATTTTATTAATATTGCATTAAGGCCGATGAAATTAACTTCGAAGCCGCGCTTTTCTTTCGTTTCGTTTCTCTGTTTTTTTTAGCACCCTTTTAAGTATCCCGGCAACGGGTATCTCACTGGTTTACTGATTGTACTGTATTGAATAAATATAGCGTCTTTTCGGGTACTGCTTTCTATTTCAGTTCCCTGCTCGGTTCCAAATTATTGTTCTCTTGTTTCTTGTTTTAAACTAAACACCGCGTCATTTTCGAAACCTTTTTCTCTCTGCCTCTGTTTTCACGCTTCTTTGCCTCACATTTCTTTGTTTCATTTTCCTTTTACTGATTTGAACACGATACTACACTGCCTGATGAAAAATATCCGTCGATTTTGAGGCCTCCACAGTTGCAAAGACGGAAATATAACTTCTGGGCAATGATGAGGCTTAAACCTTTTTCCAAGATCAACATGTTTAGTAGGCGAGGTGACTAAAATAACCAACAAGTTATATATTCGCAGCCACGACGTGATTATAGTGATCTTTTCTATTTCACCCGAGAGACCAACACGTTTAGTAGGCGAGGCAATCAAAATAAATCACATTAGTCATATGTTTGCAGCCACGACGTGATTGGAATGTTCTTTTCAAAATTTAAGTCTGAGCCCTCCGTGATCAAAACATTCACTGTTTTGAATACGGATATGAAGTTATTTGTATTTAACTGTTTCTAACTGTTTGCTCTTGACAGCTTGCAGGGATTAAAGTAAATAACGGCGAATTATTCCTCGGAGTTTATTTATTTTATTTCTTTCTTTAATTCAGCTTTTATCCCGCTTTGTATTGTAATATTATTTATCGCACTTATGTAACTATTGAAATGCTTAGAATAGGCAAACTTAGGATTAATTCATAGGTTAGTTTCAAACTTAGAAATCATTCACTAGTTTATTTATTTTAGGCTCGTCACGCGTATTCAAGATTTTCAAAACAACTTTTGTCATCTTTTATTTGTTTTATTAATCATACCGAATAAGTTTATCTTTTGTCAATTTACAATTCATTGATTCCCAAAATTTTACTTCTTTGGCATTATAAATAAATTGTTTTACTATCAATTGTCAAATACATATTTTTCCAACTCTACATGTATTTCTCTTTAAATACCATACAAATGCATATTTTTCTCTACGTGTATCTTTCTTTTAAAAAAAATGCATCATTTACTAATTATTTGCAAACATCTTTAACTTCATACATCAAACATGTATTTTTCTAGCAATAATTAACCTGAGTTTGACCGGATAACCGCAAGTTAGCGGATCTTAAAGGATGCCTAACCCCTTCCCTTTAGGATAATAAAGAACTCTTACCTAGAATCTCGCTAGTTTCGCAGACCTTAAAATTGGAGTTTACATTGCAGCATTTAGTTTAATATTTAGGTGTCCTAATTCACCGTAAAAGATAATTAGGTGGCGACTCCTCAACCCTTTTACCCAGGAATCACCGAACACGTCTGTGCTCCGCTTTGACCCGAGCAAGGTCGAAAAACGGGCGCGACAGCAGACACATTATTTACCAGTAGGATACGACTGGTCGGGCAGTTATCACCGGTTGGGCAGTTATATATATCATTATTTACCACCGGTTGGGCCGGCACATTATTTACTTCCGAGCTAGGATCGGTCGGGAAGTTACCACTAATCAGTTAGGCAGTCAAGCAGTTAGAATTACGACATTGTTATAGCGGCATAGAATAAGGTTTGAAGATTAAAACAACCATTATGTAGGTTGTGGCTCTCAATGTCATTTCAGGGGTGCAGGTTGATTCGTATATCTCCCTCTTCTATGATTACTTATTATAGTGTTTGATTTTCTCCTTACATTTTCAGTTGATACCAAGTTTGTCACGATCCAAACCGGAGGGTTATGACGGGCACCCAAACCTTACTTGTCGAGTACCACTAATCATATATTTAGCATACATCCGTAATTTCGCATTGCCCATGAGGCCGCCACGAGATATCCTGCTGACATATGAAAATAGTAGACTAGAAAGGAGCTATATAAAATCCTGCAACCAGAAGGACCCAATCTATATACATATACATACCAAGGCTGATAAGGCCATACACGACTACTATACACGACTACTATACACAGGACAACTGTCTACAAGCCTCTAAAGAGTACGTGATATCACAAAGTCGGGACAGGGCCCCGCCATACCCATATGCATGTACAAAAATACCGTACCAAGACTAGACCGCAACCCCGAAACAAATGGAGTGCTCCAATACCAGCTGAACTGGCATCTACTGGTGCGGATCGTCGCCCTATCTACCTGGACCAGCGGGCATGAAACGCAGCATCCCCCGACAAAAGGGACGTCAGTACGAATAATGTATCGAGTATGTTAGGCGTGAAAAATAGCATAATAGATACCTGAAAGTAAACTAAGACAAGAAACAACCAACCAATAGAGAATTCCTCCGAGGGCCATAATATGCCTAAGTACCACATCTGTGCAGAATGCCTCTGAGGGCCATAATATTTAATATGCCTAAATGTCATACACAATGTGGTCATGCACATATGCGTATATACTGCCATCAAGCCTCTGTGGTCATCCATCATATCATATCGGTCTCTGTGGGCATAATCATCATCGTGTATATCTGTACCAGCTACAGGTAGTGTTCGTATATAATGTCTTCCCTTTCCCCATAGCCCGTACATATATAATGCATACATATAGTAGAGTATATAACTCATTTTGAGGTCAAGGTATATTCATGAATATAATGCATGAATGATATGATAATAAGACACTATAAGTTTGTCGGAGTGATGTAATATTATCTTTACCTCCGATTAACATTATGAATACTACCATCTTTTCCATGTACCTCAATAAGAATTTGAGAACATATTTAGACATGCTTTGACAATAGAAATGAATAATATGAAATTCTTAACTACTAAGAGTAGAATAATTTATGGACAATATTACGTGTATATTTGGTACTTGGAACATGACAAAAGAAATAAGGATTTGCCTCAACATACCTTGATCTATGATCCTCAAAACTACTATGACGGATCAACAGCCCTTTAAAAGCTTTATCTCAAATCCAAGCTTAGTGACTTGCCACAAATTGTCAACATTCAACTATAAAATTTGTAAATTTCTATCTATAGTGATTTACATTGACTGTGTAGATTCAACCGGCATGTTTGGAGCCATGAAAGGTGGTTGTAGCAATTCGATTTGTACCTTAATCAATTGGATTAGTCTTGCTCAAAAGTGGGTTTAGATAGCCTTTTGTAGTATATTCTTGGTGGTTTACTTAGCAGAGACAAGAAAATATATTAAAAGAACTTTCCATATTTTTCTTTAGCTATGATATACCAATTTCCCTCTTGCTAAGTTGGTATGTGTTTCACGTAGCTTTTTAAATGGAGTCCCTAATGGCGGTTAGTGTTAGGCTCTCTCTCCAGAATTCTTAATAGTTAACTAATACTTTAAAAGGAAACTTTTGCTATTTACACGTGTAAGCTCTAGTACAAAGTCTCTTATCTACTAATCACCAACATATTACACCACCCGTAATGTGCATGCATATTACTTAATAGGCTTCCACCTATTAATGGACACATGGATCATGTCCACATAATATTTATCCAATAATCTTAATTAATTTCTTGATCTTAATTCACTTAAATCTTATTGACTCATAAAACCTTCATATAATCAATGTCATAATCGTGCGATATAGCACTAGTCCATAACATCTTTGGGGACATATACTATTATTATTAATCTCCATCGTCGTACTTATTAAGTTCTAAATTATTTCGGGATCGCATCCTTTTATATACTAAGCTTCTTTATTTGCGTACGTCTAGATGCTCAACCTATCGCCCGAAAGTACGGGGTGTTACATCATTTCCCCCTTAGAAACATTCGTCTTCGAATGTTGGGGTGACATATCACATCCTCGTCACGTAACTAGAAAACACATCCACCGCTTCACGTGCCATATAATATAACATTTATCCTTATGTCGGACCTCACCTGGTCATCAAGCACTAATGATAATAGTCTAAAATAGAACTCACCTTATGCTTCTTTCGGAGCCTTAGCGTTGGCCTGGAATAGGTAGGAATATTTGTGTTCCATCCCATCTTCTGCCTCCCATGCCATTTCTTCTACATTCTTACTCCGCCATAAAACTTTCACGGATGCTACTTCTTTAGTCTTCAACTTGCGGACTTTGATCTAAGATAGCAATAGGAACTTTTTCGTATGATAGGTCCTCTATAACCTTTACATCATCAATCAGTGCAATCCGTGAAGGATTATCAATACATGTTCTTAGCATAGAAACATGGAAAACCGAACGAACAAACTCTAACTCCGAAGGCAAGTCCAATTCATAAGTTATTTGGCTGATTCGTTGAATTATGCGATATGGACTAATGTACCTTGGATTGAGTTTTCCCCTTTTTGTTTTCTTCCTAAATCTCATTACACCCTTCCTGGGAGAAATCTTCAAAAAGACTCAATCATCTACTTGGAACTCTAAGTCCCGTTGTCGCACATCTAAATACGACTTCTAACGACTCTGAGCGGTTAACAATCGTTCTTCGATAAGCTTCACATTCGCTATAGCTTGGTGTACTATGTCAGGCCCAAATAATTCTGATTTGCCTACTTCAAACCATCCGATAGGAGATCTATAATTTCGTCCGTACAAATCCTCGTATGGAGCCATTTTAATTCTAGCACGATAGTTGTTATTGTACGCAAACTCAATAAGGGGTAAATGATTATCCCAATTTCCCTTAAAGTCCAACACACAAGCTCGTAGCATGTCCTCGATCATCTAAATCATACGCTCGGCCTGCTCGTCTATCTGAGGGTGGAAAGCAGTGCTAAGATTAACTTGGGTGCCTAAACCTTTTTGAAATGATTTGCAGAAGTTAGTTGTGAATTGTGCACCTCGGTAAGATATAATAGAAATAGGCATACCGTGAAGGCACACAATCTCCTTGACATACAACTTCGCGTAGTCGTCGGATGTGTAGGTGGTTTTGACCGCCAGGAAATGAGCTGATTTGGTCAGTCTATCAACAATTACCCAAATAGAATCAAACTTACGATAAGAGTGAGGTACACCCGTAACGAAATCCATATTAATCATTTCCCATTTCCACATTGAAATCTCAATATTCTGAGCCAAGCCACCGGGCTTTTGGTGCTCTATGTTTACTTGCTGATAATTAGGACACTGGTTACAAACTCTGCCACGCTCCTCTTCATGTCGTTCCACCAATAAATATCCTTGAGATCATGATACATCTTAGTAAAAATATTTTTACTAACTTTCCTTTGTTAGGGGATATTGTTTCCTGTCGCGCAGGTTCAAGTAGGCGAGTAGAGGGCCCGTCATTATAGATCGCCTTCAAAGATCAGCTTTTTTTGTGAGCTCCACTTCCTTCCGGAGTATTACCGAGTCAGGGTTATGTATATGTCATTTTGTACTAGGGGTATGTCTAGGCCCCTGGCCCGACCTCATAACATGTTGTATTACTCCTAGAGGTTTGCAGACTAATGGTTGTTGTATCGTCGTTATGTACGGCCTTGACGACCTTATTATATATATATGTTGGTCAGCTGCCTATTGTTACAGGTTGTTTTGTTCAGATTCCTCTTGATATCATCATTCGGAGGCCTTGTTGGCCCAGACGGTTATACGTTCATGTTATGATATACAAGTGGTACGCTCGGGCCATAGATTATCTTGATTTTCGTTCATTAACTCCATTATCGTGAGAGAATCATAAAGGATTGAGAGGAAAGGTATCGTAGGTACAAATCATATGAGACACTTTGTTTTAGAGTATAGACGTGACATGGGTAAATTAAACATGAAGGACGTAACATGGAACATGCGTACATGGAAACGTGATTAATATGACATAAAATGTGAATACGCGAATAGCATGACATAAGGCATGGGGACATCAGCAACATGACATTTTCATGGGTAGATCGAAGCTACATACCCTGCATTTGGACATGAGTTCATGAGTATTAAAGTAAGAATAAGACATAAGTGTGACTTGCATGGAGTACGATTATAGGCTTCACTCTTGGGTACTCAGGGACGTAGGGAGTAAATAAAGCATTACCTTTAGAACTTGGGTAACTGAAAGAATGGGACATGTTTAAACATCTATAAGTCTACACCATCTTCATAAATAAAGCTCATGAAGGAAAGCATCATACGCATAAATACTTCATTCATCAAGCACCTAAGACATGAGTAGCAAGTCAATTCGATAGGTACTTAGTGAAAGAAAAGGGCATCCTTTGTGCCAAGTTACGAGATAGTTTCAAAAATTCTCTTCGAAAGGAAACTCACCATTTGCCCAAAATCTCCTTTACTCATATAACCTACCCTCATAATTGATTATTGTCATCATGATCTAAAAACATTAGCTAGAGGAACATAAGCACGAATTACATAAAATCATAGGTAGGACATCCATCTTGACTTATTTTCATCATTTCCTATCAACGTCATATTCAGAAAGCACTTTAGAAGATAGAACATGGACATCGTATAAAAGCACGACAGATACTGTTACAGTTCATTTTTACATAGAAAATGCATAAAAGCTACTATGAATTTGGATGGTGCTCTAACTCGGATAATGTTTTTAGAATTGCCACCTAATTTATAAGTAAATTAGGAAAACTAGTGTGAAAAGGTTTATTCAAAATTAATTGAAAAACTCTATCTAAATCAAAGTCAATGTAAGGGTTCTGGTAATCCTCGGGGAAGGTATTAGACACCCAGTATTAAGAATCCATAAAATACGGTTGACCTACGAGTTCTATAGCATGTTTTAAATGATTCAAATTACTTTAGTTGTTTAAAAATAACCGCAAAAATCCTTGTCATTCATTCATTCAAAACTCACGAGTTTTATTTTTTTAAAACAAAAGAGTTAGGATTCCGTCAAAATAGTGTACAGGATCAATTTATTTTCGGACTAGGAACATCCAAATGCAAATTTGAGTAGAACTCCACTTCTAGTCCAACAATATCGTCCAATTTACACTTGCATGTTTTTTGAAAATCTTTCAAGGTTTTTTGAATGAGTATAACTACTTTAAATTGACAAGTTTGGCTTTTGGGAAAAAGAGAGAAAAAAAATTGGTTTATTTTTATTCTTTGCGTGCTATATCCCAAAGTCAATTCATATCCTAACACCCAAAACCCTTAACTTAACTTCAAGTCCAAGATAGGTTTTAAAGTCCAAAATCATTTAATTGGGCTTAGCTCGTGAAATCAGTTTTAAGAAATGTCAATTTCAGTCCAGTTTCAGTCACTCTGGCCCGATCTTGGGTCCTTTTAATATCACCGGTCCATTCCAGAAAATTCCAAAGTACATGTTAAACACTTTAAGAGGTCAAAATCAGCTCGAACTCCAATTGTTTGAAAATAAGTCTCTTGTTCTCAAATTTCTATATCCAAACTAGTTCTTTTTATTCAATTTTCAAATTTAAAACAAGTTTTGAAATCCAATTTTGGCGATCTAACTAAACGATCTATGTATCGTCTAACCTTTCCTAAGTTGTAACCATAATAAAGGTTCCAACATATTAAAATATTTTAATTATAAAGATATACATACACATACAATATAATATGAAAAGGAGGGAGTTTAGGCTGGTGGGACTACCGAAGTCCACCAGTTGGCTATTTTTACCCATAGTTCGTCCTTCGCGCAAATATTAGCTTTCTTTTCATCGGACTCAATAAAAAAGTTGCTACTAACTGGGCCTCAGCCCAATTAACTGGATGTGCAATGCATCAAGAGGATTCAAACGCAACTGAATGGAGTGATGGCCCCAGTAAGGGCCCATCTCGGCGTAATGCAGCAAGCGGAAAGGAAAGGCACAAACAAAGGCCCAAGTTAGAAGTACCCAATATTATCTAATACATGTAATTTATTTTAAACATTCAGGTGCCATGAATAAAGCTATATGAATAAGAAAGCAGTACAAAGCAAATAAACAAACAGATGGGCTCAGCCCAAGTACAAACATCTCATGGGCAGAAAGAGAAGAAAGCAGAAAATGAGACTTATGGGCCAGGCCCAACAAACTCATGAACATACCAAGGAAAACAAAACTAGTTGAAGGTATAGGCTAGGCCAAAAAGATATGTACATTATGACAGGTATGAGTAATATACTAGTATACATGCTGGTATACACTCGATATATGGGGGTTGTATACCTTATATACTGGGTATATTGGGATGTACAGTCCATATACTTTGTATATTGACATATACTTGAATGAACAAATACAAGGATCAAGACATAGAGGCAACAAATATGTAGAAGCATGCATATAAATGACAAGAAGTTGGCATGGTTACACTTAGGTTTCATGTTATGACTTAGACAATTTTAAGGCTAATGCAATCAAGCTAATTTACCGAGGGAAGACATGAGAAGATGATGCTTGAGAGTTAGAACATATAGACTGGCATGTAGCATAGAAACGCATAAGAAAGAGGAAGGGGGCATACTAAGGTATGTTATTTGGCCTGATATATATAAAATATCATAAGATAAACATGAACTAGAGCATACAGGATTGTGAAACTATCATTTCATGGTAAGAAACGACACATAGCCTACACAGTTAAGTCTGGACAGAGGACTTAGGTAAGATTACCAATTCTCATAGCACAAGAAACTAAGCCACAAGTATCAATAACCATTTTCAACTCATGACAAGATCAGGTTTTAGCATGCATACAAAGATGTTCAAGTTGGCATAGATGAAAAGAATACACATAAAACATGAGACCTAAAGCTAAACATAAGTACCAGACAAGTACAGGCCGACAATGTCCACATTCTTACAACTAAGCAAGTTTGAATACTTCACTAGACCATATGTTAAACCTAACTTGAACGAGTGATACAAGCATACCATACATAACTAAATTCAAGCTCTAAACTAAACATGCTAGATACTTTTCCATCTTAAATGAAAATGGAACTCACAAATGACTGAAAACATAAACATGAACCAACATATTAACCAAGCTAAGTCACATTATCTAGCCAAACAAATTTTATGCCTAGACAACAGTTACTTTACTAATGCACCTAACTAAACAGGCCCCAGTTACCATCCATAGACACTAGATGATGTTACTCAACCTATACATGGTCACAACAATTCTCAAGTGGATATTTTGTGTCTTATATCAACTAAACCACATTTTCATGATAGGAACAGACCTCAACTAAAGCATAAAGGTCACCACATGAAGACCACTCATTCATTCATAGCTAAACAGACTCACAAACTGTCATTTTTGTTAACTTAAACAGCACACATACATCCAAACAGTTTTCAGATTAGCTCAGTAAGCACTTTGTAGCTAAACATGCTAGTTCCAACATGAACACACTAATACATTACTTCTTATAATTCCTTCTTAGATTTAAACTAATTCTAGGTGACAGGATGGATATTGACAACATATTCAAGCTAAATATGACTTTCAAGAGTCGATACACACATCAAGCAAACAACACATCATCTTCAGTCCACTTATACCTTAAGTAACTTCATATTGTCATGAATAACATACATATTAACTAAATCAATCCATACAGTCATATACTGGGCTTACCAACTGGACTTTCTTAAACAAATATTATTTCAAAACACCATGTAACTTAATCAATCTATATTTGACTAAATAAAAACATATATTAGCATATTAATCAATTTGAAAAAAACCACCTAAACAGTTTCATATAAAGTTAAACAACTCAAATCAAGCATCCAATGAGGCTAAATATCCTATATGTATCTATGATAGGTCTTAAATTAACATGTTGATCTTACATATGCTGGATTAAGTTATCTCATATATCTAATGACTTGAAATAAACCACACACTAATTAATCACATAGCACCTTGTAACAGATAATATAATGTAAATTAGACGAGAGTTTAAAAGGGAAATAGGTTTACCTTGTGTGGAGGTAGCTGAAAGGTCGAATTGGAGTTTGTTCTTCACTCTGGGACCTCAAAAGGATGTAAACACACGAAAAAAGGGAAACGTTTCAGTTGTGATTGACCAATTATACAAGATATGGGTTCCGCCAAAGGGTTGGATCCCAACTTAAGGACAATTAGTCAAATATAAACTCAATTAGGTTCTAGATCAATGTGAATGCCACAAATCGAATTTCAGACCGTTAAAATGAAGGAGAGGGGTCTCTATTTATAAGATCCAAAGAACCCTAGCATACCCAAGCCATGTCGATGTGGGAGAACCAAATTTGGGGGACATTTTCCTTCAATTCATTCTTCAACCAATAGAGATCGACAATTTGAAATCAAATCGGACAACAGACAATAAATGCTGGTAGAAAAAGTACCAATGGGGGTATCCTCACCTTAGGCTTGGGGGATGATATGACGGTGGTGTGGAGGTGAGAGGGAGGAAGGAATTTAATGCCCTTTCCTCTTCCGTCCAGACAAACAACGCAGAAAAAGCTCGTACTCGAGCATTTTGCCATTAGTGACAAGGAGAGAGAGCAGTGATGCCTAGGGTTCCAATTCGTAAAGAGGGGAAAAGAGAGGGCTTCTTCCCTTTACGCTTGGTTTGGTGGACCTGGGCCGATTTCTGGGCCTTTTGGCCTTGGGCTCGGCCGAAAATAAAAGAAAATAGGGCCCAAGTCATCTTTCTAGGAATAGGATTAGATGAAAGGTATTTTTCCAATGTGGTTATAATTTAAATTGCAAATTACCATATAATTTCAAATCTAGCCTATTTACGTCAAGTTTTTAAATTAAAATCCAAATTTGACACTAATTAGGATTAAAGAAATTAAATCATGCAAACGTCTTTTAATTTTAAAATGAATTGAACTTGAGATGTAATTCTTTCATCTTATTTAATTAAACAACTTCCGACTTTAATGGAGTGGAAAACTAATTCATCAATTTTGATAATTCTTTTAAAATAATTACATTCCAAAATTATGATTAATGATCAAAATTATGTAAAATTAGGACATGATATACAATATATGCACCAAGTGATATTTTGTCAAATGAAATAACAAAATACTCTCGGAATAATTTTGTAAAATCATATTCACCTTGTAAAAAGTATGTTTCACTCCGTCTGTAACTCAGAATCTTTGAATAATTAAATAAAATTATTGTATGGTAAAAATTAGGTGTCAACAGATACGTGGGATATGAATACAATTTTTACAAATTTAGACACGAACACAACCTGATGTACGAAACATGAAAGAACATTTCTTTTGCATAGCTTACTATCGTATGGAGTCTTAATTCTTGAATCTTACAAGTGGAGTGTAAAGCTCTAACATGGGCATGATATAGGTACGTAAGGCATGAGTAGAGTACGTCTGGACATAAGTACCACATAGTACATGAATTACGATGGAATTGGAAATGTAACATCACTTCATACTTTTTCTTTCTCGCTCTGAAACTTGATCTCAACAGGAATGACAAAAGATGAATTTTCCACACCTTAGCATAGTTATGTGAAACTGTTATCCTCTGGCATAATCTTTCTTGACACTTATCATTTTATGAAACACATAATCTATATCGACACCTTATTGTACGATCTCCCCCTTAGTTCGAAGTTTACGGTTAAGGCATGTGGATCCCTTGAGTTTAGCAATAAGTGGTCATCTAATTGTTCTGCTGATATTTTTCTTAATTTCATTCTGTCTCTAAGACTATCTCCATAAATCTTGTCTTTTTATTTCCTTACCTTCCTCTTCTATTACCTATCAAAATAATTTTATTATGGCAACTTACTAACACCATGCCCTTTAATTCGGCCTAAACCACTTTAAAAAATTGAACTATGTCAAGAGACTCGAAATCATAGCCGAGACCCTTCCCGCTTGTCCATTCTTGGCCGAGAGGTTCAAGTAGTTTTTGCCTCTTAATTTGTATTCTAGAAAGGTCCATGTACTACTATAAATAAGACCCTTAGGATGTTGTAAAAAGGTGGAGTTCATGAACAGAAAAACTTGAGTTTTACTCAAACACTGAAGTATTCAACTTGTGTGTTGTCTACCTTAGTTGGTCCTTGTGTGGGCCTTCGGTTCTTGTGTAAACCAACCCCTTAGTGTAAGTTAAAGCTAGGACTTGTGTGACCTAGTTAAACCCAAGCTAAGGTCCCTTCGGTGTAAGTTTGGTTAGGACTTGTGTGACCTAGCTAAGCCCAAGCTTAAGGAACCCCCTTGGTGCAAGTGGACGTTGGAACTCGATTACAACCAAACTCCGATCCACTTACCCACTTACACCCCCTCCTTAATTACATCAAAAGGTTCCAATACTATAAAGTATGTTTTTATTACATAAATACATATATACATACAATATATGGAAAATGAAAAAGAGGGAGTTTAGGCTGGTGGGCCTACCTAAGCCCACCAGTTGGCTATTTTCACCCATAATTGGACCTTCCATGCAAATATTAGCTTCCCTTTTATTGGACTCGATCAAAATATATTTGATGATATGTATGTAATGTTCATGGACACTCGATCTCGATTGAAGGAATCGATGGGCCAGTAAGGGCCCATCTCGATGTAATGCAATAAGAGGAAAGGGAAAGCACAAACAAAGGCCCAAGTTAGAAGTACCCAATATCATCTAATACATGTAATTTGTTTTAAACATGTAGGTTCCATGGATAAAACTATAACAATAAGCAAGCAGTAACAAAGGATAGAAACAAGCAGATGGGTTCAGCCCAAGTACACATATCTCGTGTGCAGAAAGAGAAGAAGGCAGAAAATGATACTTATGGGGCAGGCCCAACAAACTCATGAACATACCAAGGAAAAACAAGAGTTATAGGTATGGGCTAGGCCAAGCAGATACGCACATTATGACAGGTATGGGTGATACATGCTAGTATACACTCGATATATGGGGTTGTATACCTTATATACTGGGTATATTGGGGTGTACAGTCCATATACTTTATGTATATTGACATATACTTGAATGAACAAACACAAGGATCAAGAGATAGAGGAAACAAACATGTAGTAGCATGCATATAAATGACAGAAAGTTGGCATGGGTTAAACAGAGTACACATAAAACACGAGACCTAAAGATAAACTGAAGTACCAGACAAGTTTACAGGCCAACAATGTCCACATTCATAAAACTAAGCAAGTTTGAGTACTTCACTAGATCCTATGTTAATCCTAACTTGCAAGAGTGATACAAGCATACCATAGATAACTAAATCAAAGCACTGAACCAAACATACTAGATACTTTCCCATCTTAAAAGAAAAAAGAACTCACAAATGACTTGAAACATAAACATGAGCCAATATATTAACCAACCTAAGTCACATTATCTAGCCAAACCAATTTTATCCCTAGACAACAGTTACTTTACTAATGCACCTAACTAAACAGGCTCCAATTACCAACCATAGACACTAGATGATCTTACTCAACCTATACAATGTCACAACAATTCTCAAGTTGGTAATTTAGGTCTTATATCAAATAAACAACCTTTCATGACAGGAACAGACCTCAACTAAAGCATAAAGGTCACCACATGAAGACCACTCATCCATTCATAACTAAACAGACTCCTAAACTATCATTTAGTCATTTGTGTTAATTTAAACAATACACATACATCCAAACAGGTTTCATATTAGCTCATTAGGCACTTTGTAGCTAAACATGCTAGTTCCAACATGAACATACTAATACATTACTTCTTTTAGTTCATTCTTAGATTTAAACTAATTTTAGGTGACAGAATGGATATTGACAACATATTCAAGCTAAATATGACTTTCAAGGGTTGATACACGCATCAGGAAAACAACACATCATCTTCAGTCCACTCATAGCTTAAATAAACTTCATATTTTCATGAATAGCATACATATTAACTAAATCAAGCCATACAGTCAAATACTAGGCTTACCAACTAGACTTTGCAGTTGAGAGGTAACCTCACCTTGGGGTTGGGGGTGGTATGATGGTCGCATGGAGGTGAGAGATAGGAAGGAATTTAATGCCCTTTCCTCTTCTGTCCACACAAACAATGCAGAAAAAGCTTATACTTTGGCATTTTGCCATTATCGGCATCGTGACAAGTAGAGAGACTAGGCCTTTTTGCCTTAAGAGAGGTCGAAAATAAAATAAAATAGGGCCCAAGTCGTCTTTTTAGGAATAGGATTAGAAAGATAAAATTTTGGCAAATGTGGTTATAATTTAAATTTAAATTTGACCAAATAATTTCAACTATGGCCTATTTAGGTCAAATTCTTAAATTAAAGTCCAAATTGACACTAATTATGATTAAAGAAATTAAAAATCATGCAAACATTTTTTAAATTTTGAAACATGCTTGAAATTGAGATGTAATTCATTTATCATATTTAATTAGACAATTTTCCGACTTTGATGGAGTGGGGCATTAGTTCTTTAATTTTCAGAATTCTTTTGAAACAATTACGTTTATAATCGTCAGTTAAAAATTCCAAAATTGTGACTAATGATCAAAAACTATGAAAATTAGGACATGATATACAATATATATACCAAGCGATATTTTGACAAATAAAATGACAAAATACTCCGGAAATAATTTTGTAAAATCATATGCGCCATGTAAAGTACATTTCACTCCGTCTTTGACTCAGAAACTTTCAATAATTAAATAAAACTATTGGAGAGTAAAAATTAGGTGTCAACAACTGCCCATTCATTGATGACTAGACCATCTCTGAGTAGCAAAATTTGACTGACCTAGTTTGTAGAAAACCGATAGGATTGTACTTCTCATTTTTATGCAATTTTTGAAAATTGTGGTCGGACCCTGGTCTTTGTGTTTTTTACATATCTCATGTTGCATGAGAATTCAGGCCACTTGTAGTTCGACTCAATTAAACTACTAAAAAGTCGATGAAACAAAAATATCACACTAGAAAATTCTAGAATGATTTTGTTGGAATGTGACCGATCCTCGGAGATTGAGTGGCCTACATATCTGTGATTTTTGGGAATCAGGTCACTTATAGTTTGACTCGATGGCCCAAAAATGGTATCCCTTATGTGGGAATCCCTTAACCCTTTTGGTATATGCCTGACCGATTACGGGTTTTAAAAAATAAAAATCTTCATGATTTGCGAGTGAGGTCGGCACAGAGTGATGTTCAAGCTCATGTATAGAGAGCTTGATTCTCGTTGGTACATATTTTTGACCGACTACCCAAGACCAAGTTCCACATTTACTTTCCATACGTTTGGATCTGGTCTTTCTGCATTCCACCTGAGGTAACTTTGACCTATTTTCATCTGCCGACAGCTGCGAGTTGATTATTTATATTTTTTCATACATGTGTGGCTTTATTTGTCTTACCCTCCAGGGTGACTTCTTTTGAGCGGGTGACACTTCCAACACCGTCTGGCTCTTTTAATTTATTGGCTTGAATGTTGTTCAGGTAGATGCCACTTATGACACTGTCTGGATCTTATTGACTGTGTTGACTTAAGCGGACGCCACTTTCGATACTGTTTGGCTCTGTTGACTTGTTGAGGAGTGTTTGTTTAAATGGCCCTCTCGGCATGCAGTTTTCTACAAATGGCTCTCTCGACCTATTTTTATGAATGACCCTATCAACCGTGTTTGTATGAATGACCCTCTCAGCATTGTTTGTATAAATGACCCTCTAGGTAATGTTTATATAAATGACCCTCTGGCATGAAATTATGAATGTCCCTCTCAGCATGCAATTTATATGAATGGCCCTCTCGACAGTGAATGGCCCTCTCGGCATGTAATTTGTATGAATGACCCTCTCGGCAATATTTGTATGAATGACCCTCACAATAATGTTTATATGAATGGCCCCCTCAACAGTGAATTTGTATGAATGACCCTCTCGGGGTATTTTTATGAATAGCACTCTCGCCAGTGTTTATATGAATGACCCTCTCAACAGTGAATTTATATGAATGGACCTCTCGCCATGTAATTAACTTTTGGGAATGAAAACTGCAATTTTCTAACTGGATTTATATCGTTCAGACATTGGGGTGAAGATTACGGCCTTTTTGACTGAAATTACATCACTCTGTATTTTGGAAAGAAGACTGTGGCCTTACAATCGGGTTTACATCATTCTAAATTCGGAGTGAATACTGCAACCTTTTCGACCTAAATTACGTCACTCCAACTTTTAACGACGAAGACTACAGCCATTTGACCAGATTTGCATCATCTGACTTTTATACGACTCTCATGGCTAGATTGCTTTTCTTCATTCTTTTCCTGGACTCTCAAGGTCAAGTTGTGTCATTTGCTCTCAAGGTCAAGTCACGGGTTTAGACCGATTAACTCTTGTGCCGGTGTTGTCGATGGAATTTTTGAGATCTTCTAAAAAATTCTTCCCCAGTTTGTAAATTTGGACCGGTTGATCCTTTGAGCCGGATTTATTGGTGGAATATTTGAGATCTTCTCAAAATTGTTACTCTAGTTTGTACCTTGTGAGGCGATTCTTCGGATCTTTGATGTCTCAAAGGCTTCCTAACAGTTTCTTTAGTTTTTTGTTTGGTGCGACCGAGCTCAAAGAGCGCCTACGTATCCCATCTCAGGAATTAGGTCAAAACGTATCCCACCTTGGGAAGTCATTGTGTAGTTCATATTACAAGGAAATGTGGTTGTTGATAATAATGTGATTACAAGCAAAAGAAAAATGTGATTACAAGCAAAATGATTACAAACTGAGGAGTGTGTCTTCATGCGTAGTATCATTTGATTGCATCTGAGTTGATCGCTTTGGACCACTCTTGGCCATCCATTTCTGCGAGGATGACAACTCCTCCTAATAGTACTTTGCGCACCATATAGGGCCCCTGCCAATTGGGTGCAAACTTTCATTTGTATTGATCTTGGTGTGGAAATACATGCTTGAGTTCCAATTATCCTATGGAAGACCCGATCTCTTACCCGTTTGTTGAAGGAGCATGTCATTCTCTGTTGATATAGTTGACTGTGACATACGACAACCATCCTTTTCTCATGGATCAAAGCCAGTTGTTCATATTTTTTTCGGACCCATTTTGTGTTGTCTAGTTTTGCTTCTTGTATAATTCAAAGCGAGGGTATCTCTACCTCGACCGGTATCACTGCTTTAGTGCCATAGATGAGCAAGTATGGAGTTGCTTTGGTTGAGGTCTAAGTTTTTCTTCTGTATCTTAGCAACGCGTAGGGCAGCTGTGTATGCCAATACTTGTAGTTGTTGGTCATTTTTCTCAATATCCTCTTGATGTTTTTGTTTGTTGTCTCTAAGGCTTCATTCATTTGTGGCCTGTATGCGGTCGAATTCCGATGAGTGATACAAAATTGTTCACAAATGTCTTTCATCAAGTGATTGTTTAAGTTTGCTCTGTTGTCCGTTATGATTTACTCTAGGGTGGCGAATTGACATATGATGTTGTTTCGCACGAAGTCGACTGCTACTTTATTTGTCACAAACATGTGAGAAGTAGTTTCAACCCACTTAATTAAATAGTCTATGGCAACTAGGATGAAACTTTGTCCATTGGATGCTGATAACTCTATGGGCCCGATGACATCCATGCCGCAGGCTACAAATGGCAATTGGTGAGCTCATGACATTTAGCTCATTTGGTAGGACCCTGATTAGAACTCCATAGATTTGGCAGATGGCATCTTTGTATGAACCTGCTAAAGTCAATTTCCATAGCCATCCAATAGCAGCATGCTCTCAAGATCTTCTTGGCCAAGACGAACCCGTTCATGTGAGGGCTGCAAGTTCTGGTGTGTACTTCCTCTAAAAGCTTTGCAGCCTCTGTGGCATCAACACATCTGAGTAGCCCTAGATCGTGCATCCTCCTGTAGAGTACTCCCTTTGTTCAGGAAGAAACCATTGGTCATTCTTCTGATGGTCTTATTTTGATTGATTGTGGAGCTTTCGGGATACTCTCCCTTTTCTAGATATGTGCTCATATCGACATACCACAATTTACCATTGGGCTCAGCTTCCACAAGGGAACAGTAGGCATGTTCTTCCCTGATGTTGATCTCCAGTAGGTCAATTTGACTGCTTTCAGGGTGTTGTATCATAGATGTTATGGTTGTAAATACATAGGTAAACTCGTTCTCGACCATTGGCGTGTGTCGGAGTTTGATCTTTTTAAATTTGTTGCACTATCTTTGCGCGAGGTTGACATATGGTAAGATCTTCTCGTTCTTAGTGGCCCATTTTCCTCGGACTTGGTGAATTAGTAGATTTGAGTCTCATGTTATCAGGAGATCTTGTATATCCATGTCGATTGCCATGCAAAGACTAGAATGTAGGCTTCCTACTCTGCCATATTATTTGTGCATTGGAATTTGAGCTTGGCTCCCATCGGGTAATGTTGACATGTTACTAAGACCAATACTTCTCTGATCCCTGAACCTTTATAGTTAATTGTGTTGTCGAAAAACATTCTCCATCCTAAGTAGGTTTTCATTGTATCTTCTTCGATTTCCATTACTTCCTCATCCGAGAAATATGTCCTTAATGGTGCGAACTCTTTATCGACTAGACTTTCTACTAACAAATCGGTCAACGCATGTCCCTTGACAGCCCTCTAGACTACATATTTGATGTCAAACTTGCTCAGAAGCATTTGCCATTTGGCAAGTTTCCCTATAGGCATGGGCTGGCGGATGATGTACTTCAAATGATCCATCTTGGATATTAGGTGGGTAGTAGACACCAACAAGTAGAGTCTCAGTTTTTGTGCTACCCATGTCAGTGCACGACATGTCTTTTCCACCAGAGTGTATCTTGACTCACATGTGGTGAACGTCTTGCTCGCTCTTTCTACCCAGTATCTTCGTGTTGTGCCAACATGCATCCAAATACATTTTCTGATACCGATAGGTACAGTAATAACGGGCTTCCTAGTCTGGGAGGAACCAAGACTGGCGTATTGGAGAGGTATCTCTTGATAGTGTCGAAGGCTTTCTGGCATTCATCCGTCCACTTAGTGGGTGCATCATTTTTCAATAGTGTCACACCCAAACCTTGGGGACTGTGGCCGGCACCAAGCGCCTAAAGGCCTGGGCGTACCCCTGTAGTATCTGAAACATGTAATATGACACTTGGGACGATAAGGCCTCCAAATAACCATATACGACAAGACTGGCTGATAACTTGCATGCAAAAGAGTCCCAACATGCATACACCCACTATACACCATCCTGCAAGCCTTTACGAGTGCTATATACACAATAAAAGGTCGGGATAGGGCCCCACCATACCCAAAACACTAGTAACAGATGTAATAGTACCTAAAGAATCCTGAACTGCAACTCCGAGAGAAGAGAGTGTGACAATCACAGTTGAGCAGATCACCTACTAAGGAGGAGTGCCGCTCTATCTATCTGTACCTGCGGGTATGGACACATTGCCCTAGAAAGGTATATTAGTACGAAAGATGTACTGAATATGTAGCGCATAATCAATTGTAAGTAAACTGACTCTAGTCAAGAAAACGATAAATACCACCTGGAACTCTTAATGCCGCAATGCATCAACTATATAGATATCTATAATAATCGTGTATATAACATCATAGGCCTCTGAGGGCAATATCATCAATGTCATGTATGTATATGCTACGTATATAACGCCATAGGCCTCTGACGGTACTATCATCAAGGTCATATATGTATGAACTGTGTATATAACGTCATAGGCCTCTAAGGGCAATGTGAATGCATAATATATACATATGAAGACCAACTAGAGGACATATCATGCTTATCAATCCATGTCGGAGTGACGTAAGGTCGTTACACCTCTGATCAACATTATGAGACTAACATCATTGTCATTATATGACTCATTAGAATTCTTAAACCATGAATAAGCTTTATGGAAGAAATATTATCTAGTCATGAATCAAGTATGGAGACTTCTAACTTCTAAGAGTGGAATCATTATGGAATAGCGTTACATTTCCATTTCGTTTGTATAAATCATGCCAAGAGAAGAAAGAAAGCAAGACCTACATACCTTATTAAAGAAATTAGCTACGTCCAGTGAAGCCTTGCATGTGCTATGGACGGTTATCTACACCATATAAGAGACTTGTTATTTATATTGAATTCATATCCCATAAATAATCTCACGTAGGCATATCATCGAACAACTTGAGTACATAGGATTCTTAGGCTTCTTTTATAAGAAAAATTTATATAATTCAGTCCCATAATCTTTCAAAATGCATCTTCCTTAACCCCTCAACATACATAACCAATTTGATTATAAACTTTACCTTATATCTCCAGTAAAACAACTCAACAAGTTATATAACAATGATTCCAAAGGTTTACGAGTTTTGACTATGAGAATCCTTCCACAACTTGTTCCAAAACATCAATTAACCATAAGAATAGATAGAGGGGGATAAAACTCACCTTTAAACATAATAATCTCCCCAAAAAACTACTTACTTTGCCTCCAATGGTTTTTCGGAATCGATTCTTTAAGGAAAAGATGATTATCACGATAACCACTAGATTTATTGTGATCTTGTAATAGGGTAAATGACCTAACTTGTAACGCAAATGAATTATGTGAACAAAATCCTTTGTACATGAACGTGGCCACTAGCCCATGGTATTCAATTGAATATAAAATAACCCACTAACTCTTTCTATGAAGCCGCTATGAGTACCTATTATTGAACGACTAATACAAGTGATAGGATAGGGCCCCAAGCTACCCATAATCTCTAACAGCAATGCAATTACTAGACCCGACTCAGCTCCAGATAAAATTGGATTGTGCAACTCTTCCGCTGATCATCTGAACTATCTAGCAAACCAGTCTGTTAACATGTACAATTGGACATGCAATGTATGAAAGAACATCAAGTGTAATGAGAGATAAGGAAGAATTAACTTGAAACTCTAAATTGCCACTAAGGGCCATGATATGCACATGTATACTATATATGCATATATAACGCCATCATACATATATATTCGTATATAACGCCATTGGCCTCATTGGGCATCTTCCTTATCATAACATCATCTGTGGGCATAATCATCATCATATAACCAGTTGATTATATGGTGGTGCTTATATAACGTCATAACCTTTCCCATACCCCATATACATATCATACAGTATACGCATATATAATGCATGTGAGGTCATGGTATATACATGTATATAATTCATGAATGATACTAATACACTTTGAGTCTATCGGAGTGATGTAAGGTCGTTCCCTCCGATTAACATTATGAAAATAACATCATCAACATAACTTACTTTGAAGAATAAAAAAGATATAAGATAAAATCACTATCATTATATAGAATTCAAGAACATCAACCTCAAATATATCTAAGAGTGGAGCCGTCATGGATATTGTTCGTTTACGTTCGTTTCATTCTTATCATGCCAAAAGAATGAATAGTAGACTTAACATACTTACTGCTCTATGATGCTTTCTTTTACCTACGAACCTTGGAAACATATGAGATTCATAACAAAGAGAGTTGGATCATTGTTGAGGACTTGATATGACACAAATAATATCACACGGGGGGAGCAACTTTGTAGAAGTAGAAGACTTGCTATATTTCATTCTTTGAAACTCACATTAAAGGAAGAATCAAATAATAAGACTTTATGTCGCTAGATATGATAGGAATATACCTATTTTTCGATGACCTCTTTAACAATCCTCTAAACTCTTAAACCATATAATGACTTTTTACTGTACAAATGACATCATGTGAAAGGAACACTTGTGCATGAACAAGAGAGTCACGATACTTTACTCCTAGGAACTAAACTAGGAAGGGAACATCCTATAGGACTTTATCTCGCTAAATACACTAAATACGAGATGGACATATGCACTCACTTTACTATATTCCTTATTGATTCTTCCAAAGCCAGTATTCTAACTCTCTATGACATCTTATCCTCAAGAA